>JABUQX010021299.1:0-10000 GCA_015478945.1 Trachelipus rathkii | reverse complement strand
TAAAGCCAATATATATTATATAACATAATATATAATAATAATATTATATATATATATATATATATATAATAATATATATATAGTGGCTTATATATAATAATGAAGTAAACCAACGAATAATAATATATATACAATACGAGGAGATGAATAGGATAATTTGCATTGAGGAATTTATTAAACGTAATAATTATAAAAGGAAATTGTACTACAATGATAATGAAGAGAATGAAAAATGATTTCAGTCTATAAAATCAATTAAGTGTTATTTATATATATGATACACAACTTACAAGTAGGAGGTTGAGATTATTTTTGGAAGATTAATTATTAAAAAAATTTAAATTTTAAAAACCTAAAAGTTAATAATTACGTTATAAAGCTTAAAATAAATCAGTCTATATTTCTTTATTATCACAATAAAATTCACTTAATTAAGCAAACTAAATATTTTTATTTTTTAAAAAAGTTTTTTGGGCTGTACAGAAGAGCGGATACTTGTTTTTACGGCGCACGGTGCCAAGATCCAGACTAATTTTTCCTGACACGCCGGCACCTCCGTATAGTCCGCACCTATCTGGTATTCCGCTCGGAGCGGACTAGATCGGACTAGCGGACTAAAGAGCCGAAGTGCCCCAACCTCTGGATATTATATTACTATATATATATATATATATATAGATATATATACTATAAATAATAGTATATATAAATATATATACCTTAATATATAATATATATATATATAATTTGAAGTATATATATTTATAATTATAATACTATATTAAATAGGACAGCTGGAACTAGTGAGCGCTGACATTAAAATAGAATGCTTAGCCTCCACCCCCCTAAAAAATTTCGGCTCCATTTTATATTTTATTCACACACACACTATTAATTTATACTACACATAATACTATATATGATATATATAATACTAGAAAATACTATATATATATATAATATATATATAATATATATATTAGCTAATATATATACAATATATATATATATATATCTTTATTGATATATATATATTTATATTATAATAATATATATTATATAATAATCAAATGGACAGCATCCCGAAAGTCACATGCATGTAACTGTAAAACTATAACAGCTACATTAAAAGGAATTGGAAATTTTGATATTAAAGCAAGCAAAATGCTTGGTGACAACTTTGAAAAAAAAATATATTTTATGTCTAAAATTTATATTAATAACACCTTTAACCAAGATTAGTATAATCTAGGTCTGAAAGCCTCACGTGCTGATCCATCGACCTCTCCCATTTTGCCCAGTAGTTTAATACTGAGAGTCAAGGGTTACCATAAATAAGTGTCTTTTGTTTTATTTGCTCCGGAGAAAAATTCGTTATTTTTATATTTTATTTCCTTTTTAGGGGGTTCGAGGCGACGGAGAAGCACCTACCTAGGACACAGGTATAGACTAAGCCGAGAGAAACCCCGACTTCTGTCACATCTTTTGTTGCTTTACCCCCGTGGAGCAGCGTATGGGGTATCCTTTATTGGTTTTTGGAAAAAGACTCTTCACCTATTTGGCACCATTATCGAGCAAAGCGCTTCCACTCGGAGTTATCTCGAGCTCCATTCTGTTATATTGCAAAAAAAACTAGAGTTATTTGATTAAACAAGTTTATCCAACATTTTCTCAACCATACTTAAAAAAAGCTTTTAAGAAAATGCCTTTTTATTCTTTGTTGGGCTTTGTTTCATGGGAAAATACATACAAAAAATGTCTCCTGATTAATAAAAATTGATATTTATTTTCGTGTATTTAGCTGTTATAATTTTTACGCCTTCATTATTGGTCATTTGGTGATGCTGACCTAATGTATATATATAATAGTATATATGTATATATATATACTATATATATATAATATATATATTATATATAGATTATATAATATATACTTATAAATAATATATAATTATATAATATATACTATATAAACCATAAAATAATAATACTAATATACTATATAATATATATATGATATATAGACTAATTAATATATATATATTATATTATATATATAATATATATATATAATATATATATAATATATATAGATAATAGAATATATATATATATTACTATATATATACTATAGCATATATATAGTATATATATATATATAATTGGAATTATATATATATATATATATATACTATATAAATTATGATATATATATATTATATAATATAGTATTATATACGTATTATACCTGAATACATACTCTATTATATTGTAGCTTATATATATATATATAAGTATTAATATTATATATATTAATATTATATAATATATATATACTAATACTATATATATATAATATATAAGCACCACCTTTATTATATACATATTTAAAGATATACCATATATATATATATATATATATATATTATGGGTTTATAAATGCAATGCAATATAATTCCCCTCAAAAAGTTTTTTAAGCCCCCAAAATCAAAAGATTACCATAATACCCATATCGCACTTACAAGCATTCCCCCTGTCATGATTGCCAAGTGCACATTAGGTGAAACTAATCGGCACTATCATAGAACAAGAATTAATCAGCCATAAATCAGAGATTTAATTAATGACTCCGCTAATTCTGCTTTAACCACTCATCGGTTACTTACCACGAACTTATTACCATTAAAATCAATAAAAGAAAAAGAAAGCGGCTCCAATTTTGTATTTTGACTAATCATACCAAAGGAAAAGAAAAAATTGGAGTCAAATAATCATCTAATTCAAACGAACAATCAACAGGATTCCGTGGGGCATATGAACTGGATGATGTTGCCAGAGTTCCCATATTACTACTCTTCTAACCATTGGGAAACATCAAGGAAGAAGGGATAGTAGAAAACAAACCACACACAATTTGTAAAAATAATTGTATTATTATAGTACAAAAGGAATGTAATGATATTTTAGTATAGGTATCGAGGATCTACGCATGACCACATGTTAAGACCGAAAAGGCTCAAGATTGTCGTGTGTATATATTTTGTAAATAAATTAAAGTTTGTATTTAAAGAAATTTTAATACTCAAACGACACTGTCGATAAGAAAATAAATAAATGCTAAGATGTTAATAAAAAATATATTATAATGCCAAGTGGGTTTTCTACTACATTATATATAACTATAATATACTATATATATTATCTAATATTTGACAGAAAATTCTTCCTGATATATACTATACTATATTATCATATACTATAATATTGATATATATGATATATAAATAATACTATATATTATAATTATAAATACATAACATATATATATGATAATAATATACTATATATAATATATGTATAATATACAAATAACTATACTTATATATATATATATTATATATAGATATAATATATATACCTTTATATCGTGATCTTTCTTGAATTAATCAGCATATTTTTCTCCTCACTTGAAGAAGTGATTCCAATGTGCTTGCTTTGTTAGCGAGGGTACTCCTTATAATATGGTAATAGGGTCATTCATTTGACTATATATTAGTTATATCTATACTATATATAATATTATATTATATATCATATATATAATATCATATATAATAATAGTATATATATTATATAATATCAATTAATTAAATATATTACTAATATATATAAAATATATAATATAATTATATATAAGTTATTAATATTATAATATATATAATCACACTCGGCCAGCGCGTGGTGACGTACTCGGCGGGCGGTGGCCTTTTTCAAGGGGCCAGAAACGATAAAATACAGGAAAACCAAACTCAAACCACAAAAGCCCAAAGGCAACCGCCAATATTTTCCAGGACTTTGAGCCCAGATATGAGGTTGAAAGGGAGAAAGGACTTTAACTACATTTACAGCAAGAGAAAAACAGGACAGATTAAGCAAGGAGTGTTTCGAAAGAAAAAGAAGTTCTGTGTTTAAAGAGGCCGTCACAAAACGAGCGCAACGTCTGGATTTTCAATCTTCAAGTAAAAATTCATGCCCGTGAGCAAGGCACCCCCCCATTTAGTATCAATGGTCTTGGTCTTTGCGGACATGCTGTGAGTTAACTACCTCGAGCTTCTGCCCGTTGTAGTACCATAGAAAAGACGATAGTACAAGTCAACGAAAAAGTACAGAAATACGGGGTTAAATTATAAACGATTTTTAAAAGAGGAGATTATTATCTCCTAGTCTTAGACTCAACCTTATCGCAAAAAAAAATCCAATGGTGTTGTTCGGGATCTGCCCCATTCTAGTAACAATTTGGGGAACATTGTAATCATTCTAAACTAAAGAAGCGCGATCAAAGCCCCTATATAAGTGGAAGCAGCCTGAACTGGATAGTTCAACAGGATAGAAACTTGCTCATATATTCGCAGACGCCCCGGAGACACAGAACTCCTATCACAATTCCTTTGATCAACCGAACACAAGCACGGTCTGACCATAGAGTACCCACCTCACTCCTACAGCAACTCCGTTCCAGGAGGACTGTCTCAGTAATTCCAATAGCGTCTCACCTAAAACAATTTAGCTTGACCGCGTTATTTTTGTCAGACCAAAGCATATAGCATCGTCCCGTTTATGCTATTACTTTATTTTGCTACGCCGGTGATAACGAAAAACTGGGACATCGATATGGCCAGAACGACCGTTCAGAAGAGAGAAGATGGAAATCGGTGTTGGACAGCGTCGAGCCAGAGAGGTGTTTTTGTGGAAAGCGGCAGCGAGATAAACTCTGTAGAAAAGAAGTTTGCAGTTTTTTAGAAATTCGAATTTCAAAAGGTTTCTTGCCAACCACGAACGAAATCCAATTCCTTCAGCATCCGCAGAACAACGAATAGAATCGGAAAGCGTGTAGACCGATGAGGCAACCGCTTAGATGTCAAAAGACGGAAAGGAAACAAGAATACCAGTCGATCGAGCGTACTTTAAAGTCTATCAGCAGTAAATACCGTAAAGAGTAATTTTTTAGAAGTGCAGCTAAGGAGAGGTCTTTGGACATGGTGAAGTAAGAATATTCAGATTTTGAGATAACTATACTAAGAATAAGAACATGATAGTGGCAACACTACCAATTAACATAGAAAAGAGGTTTCTCACTCGATGAATGAAGTACGAGTACTGATACGGAGCGATCAAATAAAATCAACACAGGAGACAAAGAGAAGGTAGGAACACATGACCGAGAAGGGACGCTTCAAACCAGCTGTGAACAGTTTCCACACTGGGGGTCAAAAGCTTTCTAATATGTCAATCGCTAATCGCACCCAAGCACTCCCATAGCTTCCTGAACGGCAAGTAAGACCATAAATCTAGGAGATTAGGCCGAAAGTATGTCATAAGTTGACCCCTCGAGCGTCACGGAAAGCTAAACTGGATAGATCTGAAAAAAGAAAAATGGAAGAAACTCCAGAATGATAATCAGGATCGAAGGAGAGTTCAAAGAATTTAAAAACAGAATACAAAGGAGAAAGTATAAGGACGGAGTTTTAAAAGGGTCAGAGAGAAACTACTTTTTGTAGGGGTGACTGAACATTTGCGCGCACCAAACAAGGGAGGAGGATATTAGTGATTTAAAGCGATAGAGTTTAGAGTTTGAAAGGGAAAACAGTCGTCAGTTCTCCGAAGCGCACTTCCTCAGTCACGGGGAGGAATTTTTCATCCGGGCCACTAGCCTTCCGTGACGTTTCATAAATACTCAGGATTCTAATGCACCTGACATGTGAAATCAGAGGTAGGTAGATACATGAGACCACCTGAGAGGAGGAGAAAGGAGAAGGGTTAGGATAGGAGTAGGAGTAGGAAATAAGGGAATAGAATAGGAGTAGGAGTAGGAAGTAGGAGATTAGGAGTAGGATTGCCAGCAGAAAACGCCCAGATGGGATCATAAATATATATAATTATTAATATATATATTATATATAATATATATATATAATTATATATATATATATATAATATATAATATATTTAGTATAATATATATATATATATATTACCTAATATTATTTATAATATAATAAGTATATAATATAATATATATTATATATATATATATATATATATATATATATACTATATATATATATCATATAATATATAGATATATATACTATATATATCATAATATATTATATATATATAATATATATATAATTACGTACATATAATATCAAATATATAATATAGTATATCGATATTATATAATATATATATATACTATATATATATATATATATATATATAATATATATATAATATATATATATATATATATCAATATTATATATATATATATTAATAATTGATAACGCGTAATAGTAATAATTAACTCACATTTTTTTAAGACTCATTACCACTTCCAGATCACATTTTGAACCTCTGAGTAACGAAACCTTAAATACCAAGCCACGCCAAATCCAAAAAAGCAGTTATCAGAGGTTTATGCCACTCCGTACTAGTTCTTTAACAATGATCCACAAAATAATAAGAAGGGGTTAAAGACCCTAAAATACCAAGCATGAAACGCTGTACCCAGCTATATCAAATAAACTTCAAATAATCAACAGGGAATCCATTGACTAATACGGTGCAAGAGGTCCAAAACACGAATAGACTAACACATATTATAAGAAAATATTGATTAAAATAAAATATTAAAGAAAATGATAATAACTCTCGGGTTCAATATATAAACATAAAGGACATTCAAATCTAGTATTCCATAATCAATTTATAAAATATTTTTTAGATGACTAGAAAAGTGATCCGGCAGAATGGCAAATAAAATAGCCCGACTAAACAAAACTGTACCTAGTTGTGTTACCTATACAACCAACTCACTACATACATCAAGGTCCAATCCTAATACTCCTCCAATTGTATTGATAACGGGCATTTACTCATACAAGTAGGAGAAATGTTATACGCCCAAAGGAATAAAATATCTAAGTCGCACTAAAACAAAAATAAATATGATACCTTCATTACTAGTGTTCAATATACATGCACATTAATTGGTACTGTAGATCCGCACGCTTCTAAAGATACGAACCGATTACAATCAACAAGAGCCTATATGGCAAATAGGGATCTACACATACAAGTTAAGGAAACACCAGTATCCAGCCCTCGCATCAACAACTCTCTAAAATGCCACCCACAAAGCCAGCGCATCGCACGTCTACCAACTTCAAGATACCTTTAGTCTTACGAGATGTATTGACTAAAAAATAAGAATAAGAACATAAATAACATAAAAAAATATTAAAATAATATAATATTCCAAATTACAACTGTTAATATCAAAATATCCACAGGCTAAATTCTGATATTAACGTTCTCGACGCAAATAATAAGAATTATTATTTGGACTAAAAATTCGTTAATATAATAGAACCAAAGTAAATTACTTAAATAAAGTAGAATAATGAGATGACTATGACTAGATCAATTATGCAAGATTAGACTTCTAATCCTAAAGTTCTCAATTAAATAATAAGTATAAATACCTTAATCAAAAAAAGATAGCAAAGAATCCAGATTAAACTTCTAAATTTACTTGACTGCTAATTCAAAATAAAAATGAAAATGTTCATATAGGGATTCTTAACAAAATAAAATCGTTAAGATGCAAAAAACTTTTTTTTTTAAAAATAATCTTTTTTGCTAAAAATATGTACTTAATTGTTTCAAATAGCCAAGACATCAATACATCGGATAAACCCTCGAGACACAAGACACTTTTAAATAAAAAAGAATCACAATTTCAAAATTTTAAATACACTTATATAATTAATACCATCGATAATTAACAACACATTTCAATTGCATAAAGAAAACACATATTACTTCATTTCACATAAGAAATTAAAAGTTGATTCTACGTCGTGTGTAAATATTCTATTACAAACATCGTCTGCAAGACAGCCAAACCACTGTAACAACCAACCACCTAATATTAAATTGTGGCAAATAGAAAATTGCTCCAAAAAGACATAAGTTTGCTTTCTTATATAGTTTCAAAGAATTTACTTCAATGATTGCATTTATTAACAAATCTATAAGTAGCTTTTAGTTTAATACAACAGATGCGCAAATAAATATATAATAAGATTTTAGAGAAAGACTTTACCCCTTCGAGTTAGAAAGAGCGAGTCGAAAACAGGTTCACGCTCGTTAAACACATGATCAGAACGAAGGATAAAAAAAAAACATTGAAAAAATCTGAATTTCCTTAAAAGACCTCTTTTAGAGTAAAAGGCGCAAATACTTCACATCTTTGCAAAGCGATAAGGTTGTGAATTATACTTATATATATAATAAACACGCCTTAAGGAATTCGTTTGAAATTAAGAGAAAAAACAAAATAAAAATCTTACAAAAACATTTAGTTCCAATAATTAATAATAATCAATAATAATAATAATGAAATTAATAATAATAATTAATAATAATCAATAATAATAATAATAATAAGTAATAATAATAAATAATAATAATAAATAATAATAATAATAATTTAATAATTAATCGATAATAATATTAATAAATAATAATATGAATAATAATAATAATAATAATAATAATATAATAATAATAATAAATAATAATAATAAGATAATAATAACAATTCATAATCATAATAATTATTACCACTGGTTTTATTATTACCATATTGCAACACAACGCTATGGACTACTGCGATCATTTTCATTATTATATTATTCATTATTATAATATATTATATCATTATTATTATTATTATTACAGTAAAAATTATTCTATTTAAAAATAAAACCATTAAACATATATATATATAAATATCATATATTTATATATATAATATATTATTATAATATATATATATATATATATATATTTATATAATATAAATAGTATATATCATATATATAATAATAATTTAATATATATATATATAATATATGCTTCTGCCAAGAAATATATATACAAAATCTCTTTAAGAGATGGAAATCTCACCTAGATAATTACCTATTGGGGAATGGATTTAAAACAAAGGAAATGCTACTTTTGAATCGCGCGTGTCTTAATGCCATAATGAGAGACTACATGCCCAAATATGAGAATGATCAGCGTCACAATAATATGTATATATATAGTATATATATATATATATACTAATATTATTATAATTATATATATAGATATTATTTATATTATATATAGTATATACTATATATATATATATAAATATATATATTATATAATATATACTATATATAATTATATATATATCTCCAGCTAATAGAGTCTTGTAGCCTTAGACTCAACTCTATCCAAAGAAGGGTGGAGTCAGAAGACAGTATCCCCCAACATGTTTCATGATGTAAAGAGCGAAATATTTCCACCAAACAAGGCGCGCGGATCACGGCCTTTATATATCTGAATACGCTATAGTGACAGCAAGAAAAACAATTCTGGCAGTCTCAAACAGAAATACCAAGTTTCTTTAGAGGCACCTTAGAATCGTCTGTGATATAAGGTTTCCAAGACAATTAGTAGATTATATTTTAGATCATGAACATTTGCTAGGTTCGTCTGTTAGAGCCACAGAACGACAGAAGAAGATAGGAAAGTTGGGCAGGCGCTTTTCTGTAGAGGGAGATATAAGAAGCTGAGTGGTTTTTTTAAAAAGATCTCCAATTTTACGCAAGGCCTGTGCTGCAACCCACGCGGGATTTTATCCCATCCAGATCCGCAAGAAATAGAATCGGAAGTTGTAGTAGAGCATCAAGACGAAAGCAGATTCTATATTTTTGAAAAAAAGAGCAGCAATTATACATATATATGATTATATAAGTATAGATCATAAAATAAATATACTATATACTAAATATATATATAATATCTATATTTATTAATGAGTTTAATCAATATATTATATATATATATATACCTATATATTATATATAATTACTAT
>JABUQX010021298.1:27500-32253 GCA_015478945.1 Trachelipus rathkii | reverse complement strand
CACCACTGCAAATCATTGTTAGTATCAATCATATCTAGCAATTGTTTAAAAAAAACAAAAAAAAATCAAAACTGAGGAGTTTAAAACATAAAGGGCATCATTATTATTATTTATTATTTATTATTCTTATATTATTATTATTCTTTTATTATTATTATTCCTTATTATTATTAATTATTATTAATTTTATTTTATTATTATTATTATTATTATTATTATTATTATTATTATTTATTTTTATTATCTATTATTATTATTCATTATTTTATTATTATTAGTATTATATTATTACCATTCATACAGTATTATGCTTATTATTATTATTATTATTATTATTATTATTATTATTAATTATTATTATTATTATTATTATTTATTATTATTATTATTATTATTATTATTATTATTTATTATTTTATTATTATTATTGATCTTTCCAATTTTAAAAGTAACCTAACGGATTTTCATGAAACTTGCATATATAAATATGTTCTAATGAATGAAAAAAAAAATGCTCGAAAATGCAGAGAAGTGAGAGAAAAAAAGGCGCGATGAATTGGCATTATTGATGAAAAATTTCACTGTGCGTCAATGATCAGAATATATATATATATATATATATATATATATATATATTATATTATTATATATAATATATTATATATATATATATATCTATATATATATATATAATATAACTATATATATTTATATATATTATTATATATATATATATATATTATTATATATATATATTATATATATATATATATATATATATACTATATAGTATATATATTATTATATATATTATATATATATATATATAATTACATATATATATATAATTATTATATTATTATATATATATATATATATATATTATATATTAATATATTATATATTATATTATATATATATTATTATCTTATATATATTATATATATATATATATATATATATATATATATATATATATATATACTTCTTACAATTGGTTCTTACATACACTCAGCACAACACACACACACAACCACACAACACACACACACACCACACACACACACACACACCAACCACACACGCAACACACACAAATCGCACACACACAAACACGCACAACACCCACACATATATTATATATATATATATATATATATATAATATATATATAGTATATATATAATAATATATATAAATATATATATATATTATATATATTATAATATATATAATATATATATATTATATATAATATATATATATATTAGGGTGGCCAAGTTTTACGAATTTAACATTTTCTTTTATCCTCACCCAAAATAGTTCGTATTGAATAAAAAATACTGTATTTCAAATATTATTTAATTTGGTCAAGGTTAAGTGTGGTCCCGCACATAGCTCAAAATCCAAAAATCATCAGATAGAGAACCTTATTTATCTTGCATTAATTAAAATGTGTATTTCAAATATTATTTAATTTAGTTTAGGTTGTGGTGCCGCACGAGGGTTCAAAAATAGAAAAATCATTCAGAATGGAAAATTTTATTTATTTGCAACAAAATAAATTTGGACTTGACATTATTATGGATTTTCATATTATTTGTTTATCTTTTGATTATATATAATTAATTAAAGAGATCTGTAGCTATAGTTCCTTTATTAATATTTGGGAAACGTTTACGGTACGCACTGACAACTGTAAGAATGTAGTTTCTTTTTTCCTCATTTTAGGTTAATTTGTTATTATATTCTTGCTTTTTTAATTCCTCTTTCGGCAGTATCGTTTACGACTTTTAATTGATTTGCAAATTGAAAACATTGTTTGTATTGTTCATTTGTTTCCCATGTTTGTGGGTCATTTTTAAGAAAACCCGAAGGTAGATTGAATCGTTCAAAAAATCTAATTGTTTGTCGTGAAATAAAGTCACGCATTTCCATGTTTGCAATAGCGCAAATTCCTTTATTGCTTAGTTTCCAATTTGCTTCTGCCAAAATCCCTTCGTTAATTTGAGCGTGTACCATGTTCTTTTTTTCATTAACTGATATTTCATTGTCGAAGAAAGCTAAAGCAGAAATTTCTGGATTTAGATACCACATATGGTTCTTAATTTTGAAAAGTGCGACCTCACATATTTCACGATTTATATTTTTGTAAAGAATTAGCTTTTTAAAGAACAAAAATCGTGATTTGAAGCTTTATGTGCATAGGGTGTTGTAAACCAGGCTTTAACATAAAGTTTCACTATAAATAAACATAACTCAGAAACGCTATTTCTCTCTCTGACCGTTAACGTAAATTCATCCCTGTATAAAAATATCTTTAAACAGTATATGGCCTTTGCCATCCATCGTGCATGATGGAATGCTCCAGGAGCTCTAACCTTAAGTTCAGGACCTCTTCTTCCAAGGAATAGTTGGGCAAGAACTAATAGCTCTTTATAATCATCGCGAGGCAATTGTGTTTTCATTACCTGATCTATAAAGTGAAGAATATCGCAAGCTTCGGGCTTCAAAATTTCATTAATGCGCTTGACTTCCATCGCAGATTTAAGATTTATTTGGTTGATTTTATGCCAAGATTCTTTAAAGCGCTTAAAGAACTGAATATCAGGGCCACTAGAAGAAGGCATCATTGTATCAAAAGCACTCTTTAAAATTAATTCATAAATATGGTGCCTGCATGGTAAATATAATAAATCTGTTTCTAACATTTGTTCTAATAAAACGCTGGCACCATTTACTCTACCTAAGTTCGAAGGAGTAGTATCGCAACACAGGGCCTTTATTTTATCTGACATACCCCATTCTAAAAGTGATTGATAAACTGCAGTTGCTTGTTCTCTACCTGACGAATTGTTTATGACTGGAATGCCTAATAACTGTTCTGCATCTCCGCTTGTAATAATTATTGCTAGTCTGTCCTCTTTTTCATTGCTGGTTAAATTGGGTAATATATTGGGTAACATATATCCAGCTATTTTTTCATTTTTGCTTAATAAATACATATATATATATATATATATATATAAAATATAATATATATATAATATAATATTTATTATTATAATATATATATATATAATATATTAAAATATATATAGTAGTCGAGATATAAATACAAAAAAAAACCTAACCTAACGAAACCCCTTTACCTGAGCTAACTACTTCTAACCTTGGCCTTACATAACGCTAACTAAACTAGCATAGCATAACTTACCTTCTTAACAAAACTATCCTAAATCTAACGAGACCAATCGAGACCAAAATATAAAACATTATGCATGATATTCTTTGACGTCCACTAGTATTGCTAAAGTTGTATATATAAGGAAGGTAACACTGTGTTTTACGTAATGTTAATATCATCTAAATATATTTCAATAAATTTATATTTGTAACTTTATAAAAAAATGGTCAAAAAAGATGTGGAACGCACGCATTCTCATAAATTATAGAGGCGGTCCAACAATGAGGATTTATGGCCATCTGGCACAGGTAAGTGCAATCCATTAGTATGTGGACTTGTTTGTTTGGCCTTGCCAACCTGGCAAGAATCGTGTCACTTGGCATGCAACCTGAATCCGAGACTGGTCGATGAAGATCAAAGGATGCCACCCTGCAAGTGTAGCGTGGAAGTTCCAATTTTGGCCTATGGAGGAGCAAGTTGATTTTCGACCATCATAGCAAGCCACTTACGCGCTTTAAACAAATGGAGTGGGTTAATGATATACATATATATATTATATATATATATATATAATATATATATATATATATATATATATATATTATATATATATATATATATATATATAATATATATATATATATATTAAGCAAGTCTCATCGTATGCATCGCTAAAAATCGCGATCAAGACTGAAATGCATTTTGCCAGTGTGGAGGAGAGATTGCGTGAAGCAGCGGCAATCTGGCTTTGGCCACTTGTCTTTCTGGATGGCTAAATCGGCATAGTGTAGGCGCGCTTTATTTTATAATTGAACCACTTTTTCTACATATTGTATATACTAGTATGTATATAAATATATATTAATATTATATATATATTATATATATATATAATATATATAATAATATATATATACTATATATATATATATTTATATATATATATATATATATATATTATATATATATATATGAGAACATTTTATATATATATATTAGATATATTTTTTTAATAATTCCTTTATATAGATCTATATAAAAATTATTATAGGCCATATTAAAATTTAAAAATAAAAAAAATAATTAAATCTTAATAAAAATATTGTAATTATTAAATATATATAATATATATATTATATATATATATATATAATATATATATATATACATATACTATATATATTATATTGGCCGAGGGGTTTAGAAAGAATTTCCCAGAGTATGTTCTGCAGTGAGGGTGAGGTCAGGGTTGATGTGGAGGAAGATGACTTTCGGGATATTCTGATAATGTTTAGGACGAGGTAAGTAAGAACTTTAGGAGCTGATTGTGAACGAAGAGAGAGGAGAGATTTTTTTTTTTTTTGTGGTTCCGATGTGTAACCTGTGGCAGAGAGTTTCGATTTGTTTGTGTGAAGTATAGAATTCTAATGTATTATGGTTGTAGCATATGGCCATCTGAGATAATGTGTAATAGATTGTGACTTTCTGAGATAATTTGGATGATGTTTATGACACGGGTAAGTGGAGCTTTGATTGATAGTGTTTGGAGACTCAAATGGTTAGTGG
>JABUQX010021298.1:0-17500 GCA_015478945.1 Trachelipus rathkii | reverse complement strand
GCGAAGGGAATTTGTTGACAAGTCGCAGGATATTTGTTTCTCAATACTAGGTAGGGAATTCCATCTTAAATGCTGAGAAGTGTCCTGGGGAAGAGAAGGATCTTCCGATGCCTGAACGGTTGCCATGTTCTCATAGCTGATGGAAGGGGTAGAGGATATGGAGTTAACCTCAATGCGAGAGGATGCATCCGCAGCGAGATTATCCATATAATGTTCGTGGTGAATTGCCAGACATACTCCTAGTGACGGGCTTCTCTGGGAGAGTGTCGTTCGTTACTGGAAGACATCGCAAAAGTGATCGCTTTATAATCAGTGAGGACATGGAACTCCCGTCTCTCCAAGAAATACCTGAAGTGGCTTACAGTCAGGTAAATCGCTAGAAGTTCTCCTCCGAAAGCGCTGTAGCGAGATTCATCAGGTTGAAACTTCTAAGAGAAAAAGGTAAGGCAGCCTGAAGACGGGTCTGTGCCGAGTCCTGCGAATGGACAAGGAGAGGCGTTGACAAGGGCTTCCTTGGCAGAAGTGAAGGCAGTGCGGCCCTTTTCCGTCCATTCTACCTTGGTGGAGATATCCGTTTTCTTCGGTCGAATAAGTTCAGTGAGAGGACGGAGAAGAGAGGCTGCTGAAGAAGGAAAGCTATTATAAAGTTTACCATGCCGAAAAACTGGTGAAGTTGCTTCTGAGAGTCGGGCAGAGGAAAACAGAAGAAGGACTCAATATGATCCTGAAGAGGAAGAACACCCAGAGCAGAAACCGTATGGCCAAGGAAGGTGAGGGAAGACACACCAATAAGACAATTCTCTGGATTGACACAAATGCTATATTCGTTCAATCTTGAAAAGACGGAGCAAAGGTGTGCCTTGAGTTCTTCTTGACTACTGTTGGCTATGAGGAGATCGTCTATGTAGGCCCAGCAGAAGGGAAACCCAAGCAGGATGATGTCAATGAACCACTGGAATATTTGGGTAGCATTCCAGAATACATAAGGCATTCTTACGTACCCAAATAGGCCAAGCGGAGTAATGACGACAGTTTTCGGAATGTTCTCAGGTGCGACAGGGATCTGATGGTAGGCACGTCCCAGATCAATCTTTGAAAAGATGGTAGCACCGCTGAGGTGAGAGGTAAAAGGCTGAATGTGCAAGACAGGATAACGATGAGGGACTGTGATAGTGTTGAGGCCTCCAAAGTCTCCACAAGGCCTCTAGTCTCCTGGAGTGAATTTAGGGACTAAGTGCAGAGGCGCAGCCCAATGCTCTTGGAAGGTCGAACAGTCCCAAGCTCTAGTATATATACTGCAAATTCAGCCCTCCACTATTTTTGAATTCTCCGTTAGCAGAACGGATGAGCAGACGCGGCAACGTGTCGGAAAGACACCAATTTGTTCTCAATGTGATGGAGAACTTTAGCTTATGTACCCGGGAGCAGAGATCGCGAAGAGAAGGAAAGTCCTCGCATGGTGGAAAGTAAGGAGGAGAGAAGAATGAAGTTGAGGCGGGAATACAACGGTCGAAATATTCCCTGATGAGAGAAGAGAGTTCTTTTGAAGTTAGAAGATTATTAGAGTAGAGTACCGTCCACTAAGCACCGGTTTTCAGAATTTCCAATCAGCAAGGTAAAAATGAGTATAGGAAATCTTGCCCCACACAATGCGGTTATTACACCTCTGCGCATGAGAACCCACCTAGAATGAGTCGTGCTATGAGGAAGAGGGTGAATAGAGCAGACGCGCTCACGAAGGTAGTACATGCTGAGTCGACCATCTAGCTGCGTCTAGATTTATGCTAGAGATCGGCTTGATCGAGTACGAGATCGGTTATACAATAATGATTCAGCGCATTCCGGCAGCTGTCCAACCACATCCGATGTAATTGATATGTGGCGCTTGGACGTGGAAGGATCACACGTAAGAAGCGTGTTAGGAAGTGTTGCCAGTGTTATTAACCGCCTTTGAGACTGGCTGGGAGTTTCCCGGAAATGTGCATTTGACACATTTCCTGACCTGCTCCTTCAAGTTCGGCTCAAGTGTATAACTCTCACCAAGAGTCTATGTTGGGAGGAAACCTCCTCTGATTGGGGATAGAGAGCGGACGTCCGAGCTGGTTGTTTGACAGAGCTATGGCATTGTAAAGCTCGAATTCCTTTCTGCCTGGATCTCAACTATTCCTCTCCACAGCTGGCCAGATCTCTCTATTACGGAAGAAGGGGAGACAAAGATTTCTGAAGAACAGCCGAGAAATCTAGAGCAGAGTGTGCTGCAGATTAAAAGTAGGTGTTCTCTAGGAGATAATCGCTATGCAAGGAGACTGAGAACGCATGATGCGTTTAGCAAACTCTGTGAAACTCAGTAGCTATGAGTTCGGGTCACGAGAGGCCACAACTGTTTGTACCTTCTGTGGCAGATTTTGTACGAGGAGTTATCGTAGGACGATTTCTTCCCGTAGAAATAGCGAATTCCTGAACTGGGAGAGCATCTCGTCAGAGGTTTGTCCCCTAAAGCCTCTCCCCTCAGCAGTTGTTATAGCTTATCCTCAGGTGATGAAGAGAGGTGTTCCAGGAGCACCTCCTTGAAGGAGGTATACGGTGTAGCCGAAATGGAAGCCGTAGCGAGGGTATTCCGTACCTTTAGGAGTGGACTTTCTGACAGGGCAGCAAGCAATAGCTTGCTTAACAGCCAATCCCGAAAAATAGCCGCTCTGATCCCTTTTAACTATCGACCAATTGCCCTTAACTTGAGTTTCTGTCTTAAAGATCTCTTGATAACTCTCTATTAAACTCTCATTTTCCCCGATATTATAGAAATCTTCATCCCATTCTTTCAGAGCGTCAGTATGGCTTTCGACGTTCGATATCAACAACGGATGACATTCTTTCCTATCTTACTATCTATGGTCTCTGCCCTTAAGGACCATGCGTCTGGTTCTTGTATGCAGCGTATTTGGGACATATCCAAGGCTAGTTTTCCTTTTCAGATCGTTTTTTTTACTTTCAGCTCTTGTTGTATGATGATCTAGCAGACCCTCTTCTTTCCTTATGCTTATTAACTTTGATATTCTTCAGAGGATTTCTGTTTATCTTCACACTTTGTTCACTAACTATTTCATCAAATGACTTTCTTAGTTATCTCACTATATATAACTTTCTTGTCCACTCGATATGCGGGATGATACTCTCCATTCTTGTACTCATTTCAAGATGTCCTTTGCACGTCTTGTTTATTTAAGTTCCTCTCGTCTACCAGCTATTATCCCGATTCAGGTTCTTGACGATAGGTCGGGTTTCAGATGGGGTAACCGCAATCTTGTGAAATTCAAACTTTAAAAACTCATCTTCTTCACATCTTCCCTCTCTAAAAAATCCTTCCAATTTTTCCTATCCCCTTCGACAGGCTCTAATTTGATCTCATTTCCTATAGCTAACAATATTAAACTCCATTCTCTGGATGTACATACTAAACATATAGTGAATTGTTTTTGAGAACCTCATTATCACATCCTGTCGTTGCTAAAATAGCCTCTAAAAGAACTAAATTCTGTCAGATTGCGTCCTAATTTTTTTGTATTCTCCTCAAAATACTCCCACTATATATAAAGTCGTATCACTCTAATTCACACCCCTGTAATTGGAATATCTCTCCACATTTGAGCGATGGATCCAGGTTCCACCCTTCCCATTATTGAATAGGCTGACGCTAAGTGCAAAGGCTCAAATAAACTGTCCAATACTTTTTTTTACTCCCCTGTGGATCCCAGCATTTCATCTGCTGATCGTGTATCGTTGACGCCCTATCCCCTATTCTATATGGTATTTACAATGGTCAGAGTAGTGCTCGAGGAATTACCTCTCGCATTCCTCCACCACTGGCGTCGCCCTCTGAACACAAGAAGAGGTGCCTTACTCTCATATGAATATTTTGTGAATTTGGTACATCATTCGTCTGTGATGCCATCTTCTTATCCAGCCCACCATCTGTTTGCTGGAAACTGCCTTTTGCTTCTTCTATTTACCACTGCCAACTATTCGAATCTTTTCCTCTCTTTAGTCCGCTCTGCGTCCTCATCTTGGGATTGCGTCTATATGGTCAAGGGACTGGGTTGGTGGCGCTATTTACTTACTCCATTAGATTTTATTTTGGTTTAATCTTTTTATTATGTTTTTTGTTTTGATTTATTCCACCACCTTTTGGAAAACTTTTGATGAAGAAATTAGTGAGAGTATTTGCCGGAAAAAGAAAAAAAAGAAAAGAAAAGCCAGTACAGGCCTGTTTGCTATATTTTGATACATCGGTGGAGACAAATCATCAGAGAAGCTGCTTCAAACTCTGAAAAATACGTCAGGAGTTCCAAGGACCTGGGAATAAGATGACAATATGGATAATAGTGATAGTTAGCCATGGAAAGCAAAGACGGTAGACAAAGAAAATATAGGACAGGCAGCTGGCAGCTTTATACATCCACATCCCATCCAACTAAACAGAAATGCCACAACAGTAGAGCTCATAGCTTAAGTGGTAGAGCACTCGCTAGCAAGCTGGGGCCCAGATTCGAGTCTGGGTTGAGCGACGAGAATATGAGCGATATTCTCATTAATTCAGGCCGTCGCACTCAGACGTTAATGTAGTTACATTTTGTTGGCCTTGCTACAAAAGGGCAATTAAGTGTGCCGATAGATTTAAGGTCTAATCCCACGTCCACTCTTACCTTTACCTCGTGAGAATCGGCAAACACCCGTACACACACACACAACACATACACACACACAACACACACACACACACATATATATATAATTATATGATATATTATAAAATATTAAAAGCTTAATATATTTAATCTATATCAGTATAATATATATATATATATATATATATATACTATAGTATATATATAATAATATAGTATTATATTTATATATAGTATATTAAATATAAGAATATATGCAAATAATTAAAAATAATAAAAAAATGTTAAGCCAATAACAAAAAATTTATAACTAAAATTATAATATAATAATAATAATAATAATAATAATAATAAAATAATAATAATAATATAATAATAAATAATAATAATAATAATAATGAATATAGAAATACTAATAATACTATATAATAATAATACATTAACAGGTGATTTAATGTTTCTCCATTGAATATTAATATTAATAATAAAATAATAATTAATAATAATAATTAAAATAATATAATAATAATAATAATAATATCATAATATAATAATGATAATAAAATAATAAATATAAAATAGTAATAATAATAATAATTATAAGATAATCAATATAATATAAATAATAATAAATAATAATAATCAATAATATAATAATAATAATACATCAATAATAATAATATATACATAATTAACAATAATAATAAAATTAAATATAATAATTAATAATAGCATCAAATCATTAGCAACACTATGATCAACAACATAAGATGGATCCAATATTTGCTGCGCTTGATCCAGTTTTCAGCCCCACCTAAAATAACATGGACATGAAAATTAAGATTATTTTCAGCGATTTTGAACTATATAAAACCAAATGTAGCTTTTTTAGAAATCTTAAAGCGTTGTTTTCCGGTATGTTTTCTGTGACTGTAGTCATTCTTTAGAATTTTCAATTTTTCAAATCCCATGTTTAATGTGACCTGATTATTCATATCAACTTCAGAATATTTTTGCGAAAGTAGGACTTTCAAACTGAAATATGATAGATGAGGTCCATATATCTACCAATATTCCACATTTGCTTATTTCGATTTTATGATTTGTGTCAGCGTGTCCCAATTTCCAAAAACCCAATTTTGTTTTAATTTCGAAATATTTGAAAAAATGACTTATATGTTTTTTCTACTAATCCGATCAACATCAAATTTTCAGGCTGTTAATCGGAGCAAGATGCACTCTTTTTTACTTAGGATTCAATTTCTTTTAAAAATTTTCTATTGAGTATAACAAAAAATAATCTAAGTAAAGAAGATGCAGATGTACCTATTTTACAAGCCCTGGAAAATTTTTGTTTATCGGATTAGTAGCAAAAAAAGAATATGTCAATTTTTTTAACGCGTCAATTCAAAAACGTTGAGCACAGGAAATTGGACAACGCTGAGGCACAAAGTATCCAAATAAATCGAAAAAATAACAAACGTTGACTATTCTAAGAAATTAAACATCTACTCGCTATTTCAAGTACTGATGTCCTTAAGTAAAAATCCTGAAGTTGATATGAAAATACTAGTCAAAAACATGGATTTTTGAAAAATTGAAAAATTCTGAAATTTATGACTACAGTCACAGAAAAAATAACACCGCAAACAACGGTTTACAGCCCGCAAAAAAAGCTTAACATTTTGGTGTTTATTAGTTCGAAATCGGTGCTGAAAAATTCCGAATTTAGAATGTCCATTTTTAGTGGCTGAAAACTGGATCTAGGCCCCTAGCCAATGAAATGACAGTGACCCCTTAATTTATAATTAATAATAATAATAAAATAAAATAATATAATAATAATAATAATCAATTAAAAATAATAATAATCCTAAATAATAATCAATATATAATAATAATCATAAATAATAATAAATAATAATAATCTAATAATCAATAATAATAATAATCGCTATAGGTAATTATTGCCATTACTTGCAGAAATATACCCAAGGAAGGTAGAAAGTGCGATGGTATTGATAGCCATATATAGTATTAGTAAATTACTAATGTAGTTATTAATAGTATAGTAATAATAAAAAAAAGCTTTTGATATTTTACAAAAGACCATGCGTGGTGATTCGCTGAACAATTTGGGAGATTATCCACTCATCTACTTCCCTTATATAAAGCCCTCCCAAGATTTATAGGTGAATTTTGCTTGTCATAGGTAAGGAAACTTGTGGTACGGAATTGTTTTTTCTCACAGTTTGCTTCTGCACAATTATGTTAGTCAAAAAGTTCATTTGCAGTTCCATTTATGAATTTAAATGTGACTACATAATGTAAGGCTGTAATGTAGCATAAAATTTAGCATAGACAAAATTTTGAAATAGAAGGTTTTGTTCATAGTAGTTTCGAAACCCTTATATTTCACGAATTCATAAACTTTTTTGCATGATGAATTACAGATTGTAGCAGTACACTAGGCACATCCCCTACTGAAAAGACAGACTATTAGTAGGTCGAGCTAAAACATAGATTATAGTAAGGAGTTTATATATATATATATTATATATATATATATATATATATATATACTATATAATAATATTAAATATATATAATAATGTAATATATTTATATATAATATATAGACTATATATTATATATAGTATAAATTATATATTATAATATATAATAATAATATATATATAATAATATTATACATAAAATTATATTATATTAACTATATATATACATATGAGTATATACATATCATATATATATATATATAATATATAACATAAAGTATATATATATATAATGATAGTAAAGACAAATAAAAAATACTATATACTTAATATGATATATATACTATATAGTATATATGTAGATATATTATATAGTTACTACTATAACTAACTATAATTAATATAAGATAACTTACATACAATATTATTAAGTATAAGCCCCCCAAAAATAGAGCCCTGAGGCGAGCCCCTTAGGAAAAATTGAATATTTGTGAAGTGAGTACAGTCCTTAAACGAATGCTATTATGTGTGCGTCTATCAGATAAAGTATGACATGAGAACCATTTTATGTATGATACTATTAGTAGAATAGCCAGTCGTAATATTGAGTTTTACACTTTAAGGTGATACAGGTCTGTTGTTAGGTAGTTATTCACTGAAAATTGCTTGTATACGAGAAATGCTAGAAATCAGTGATAGTTATGTTTTCGTTTTTAAGTGCCTGAAATGTTTGTAAATTTTCATAAGGATGATAAGAGATCTTCTGTAGTTGCAGTGTATTTTTAGTAAAAGCCAAATTTGAGGTGATATTTAGAGAGCAAGCCCATATTCAGTGCGAGTGGCAGCCCAGTAATTAGTAGAGTTGCGCTTCTGAACTATAATTTTTAAAGAATTTACCAGTTTATGCAGATATGAAATCGGACGAAGTGTTTTCAAAGGGAAGTTGTCAGAAAAAACAGAGAATACACATTATTTGAAAAAGAAGAACTTTTGCAAAATTTTTTATTAAGTGTTGCGAATCGGATAGCAATTTGATATATTTCATGATTAAGAGTTGTTTGCTTTTACAGAGGATTCATCAATACTATAGGTGAGGTTTTTTTTGTTTTTTAGGCAATACTTTATTGTAGTAATCCATTTTGGAACCAACTAGATAATTCAGACCTTTTATTCTTCGAACACTTATATACACCAGGAATTCAACGTCATTAGTATGATTGTCATTTTACTTCCCGAACGCCAAAGCTCTCCCTTCCCTGCGGTACTATAAATAGATTACGAAAAAACACTTTTTGTATCTGGAAACTTCAGACTGCTAAGTAGGCTTCCCCTACGGTAGTAAAGTAGGGGTTCAATTCATTAACTATGTGTTGCTTTTGTACTATCCATCTCTATTTTTAATATCTTTAAGTTTTGTTTGTTTATTTTTTGTGACGGTTTAATATCGTTTTTTATGCCCCATTGGGAACGTGTAGAGTCGATTGAAATCGTTTAAATATCAAAAATAATATACCAGCTTTGGATACCTAAGTCACTTTATTTAAGTTGCAGAGTATTCCGTGTAAAGATGCGATCGATCATTATTAGTACCTCATCTTAAGACACTTTTATTTTGCTTGTAATTTGTCTAATTGAGGTTAACAATGCATTGTAAACCACTTATTTCAGGGGCCATTTTTCCGAGATTTATTTTAAACTTTGATTTTAAATTCATTTCCTTTCATCACGTATCATTGCGTGAATATTAACTAATATTTTATTCATTTATATATTACGTATTGAAAGATGTTTAATTTTTTTTTGGCAAAACGTCTGGATATTGAGACCGCTGTTAAAAGGAATTATTATCTTGTTCTGATATTTGCCTCTATTATTATTATTATTTATTTATTAATATTAATTATTATTACTTCATTTTTATTATTCACATTTATATGATTTATTATTATATATTATTATTATTATAATATATTATTATGTCATTAATTATTATATTTCATTTATTATTATTATTCTTATTATTATCTAATATAGTTAATTTATAGATTATATATTATTATTATTATTTAATATCTCTTAAATATTAACTAAACTATTTATTATTACTATTTTGTTTTATTATTATTATTCTTATTGTTGTTGATTGTTGTTGTTGTTGTGTTTTTTGTTCGTTGTTGTTAGTTGTTGTATCGTTGTTGTTGTTTGTATGTTGTTGTTGATATTTTCTGCTGTTGTGTTCGAAAACTGGAACGAGCTATCGAATTGCAATACGACTAAAGATAACTCGTGATCATAGTACTACAAAACCATGTGCCCATTGAATTGTCTGCAGCAATCAATTTTACTCTCTCAATCTCGCTCTCTCTCTCTCTTCTCTCATCTCTCTTCTCTCTACTCTCTCTCTCTCTATTGCATCTCCTTCTCTCCTCTCTCATCTCTCTCTTCTCTCTCATCTCTCTCTCTTCTCTTCTTCTCCTGCTCCTCTCTCTCTCTCTCTCTCCATCTCTTCTCTCTCACTCTCTCTCTCTCTCCCTTTTTTCTGTGCCTCCAGGTTAATATATAGTGTTAAAAATACTAATTTAGCAATTTACTTATTATTCTATATATAAATAATATATACTTATATATATATATATATAGACTATATTATAATATATTTATATATTAGATATATATATTTATATAGACTAACATTAATGCTATATTATATATACATGATATTATACATACACCTCTTCATTACTTACAATGTTATACACATATGTCCTTATTAACATAGCATAACTCGATTCAAAAAGGGTCAAGTTTACCAACCTAATTACAACCCACCTATATGACCACTCTTTTCGACACATTATTTGATAATGAAGCTAATATGAGAAAAAATAAAATATAAAATATGTTAGAAAATCAATCAAATAATTATTATATATATATAATATTATATAATAATATATTTGTGTGTTGTGTTATTTTATTTCCAGTTACTAAATTGAGCAAAGTTTGTATTTTTCAGCTTATTAAATTCTCTATAATATTTTGTTGCTAATTTACAATATGTTTTAAATAAATTATGAAATTTTCTTTGCACTTTTCCCCCATGCCCCCTACCACCATTGCAAGTAGATTATTCCTCACACAATATGAATAGAATCGTTACTTAATAATAGTTCTCACTGAAAAGTTATTTTCTAAACTACTATCCTGTGAAATCACCAATGTGAGGAACCACAAAAGACTACGTATCCACTTAACTAATACTAGTACTTACTATATACTACTACTAATCTACTACTAATATAATCTGAATACGCCACATTGCTACTATTTATATATCAACTTACCAACTACTGCTCTAACTATTAATAATAATTAATAATAATAATAATTAATATAATAATAATAATAATTAATAAATAAATCAATAATAATAATATAATAATTTAAATTAATAATAGATTATAATAATTACTAATAACTCAAAATTAGTAATATACTAAATAATTAAGATTATATATCCGAACTACTGTCGATCCTTTTTCAATATATTATTCGAGAATTTCTAGTAACGTTTCACCAAAGACGGTGGTCCATTAGAATAATCATAATAAATTGTGTCTCTCTTTTTCTAACTTAAATTAATAATAATGTAAATCTTAAAAATAATATCATAAAAAAAAAAATAAAATAATAGAGTAATTGATTTCAACTAATAATATTCTTTATCTTATTAATAATTATTGTTAGTTTTTAATTAATTAAATATATATAATAATAATAAAATAATTAAATATAATATAGTAATAATAATAATAATTAATTATAATACATAATAATATAATAGAATAATAATATAATATACAATAATAATAATAATATAATAATAATAATAATCTATAATAATAATAATAAATAACCAAATATAATAATTAATCAAATATATAATATAATTTAATAATTAATGAGACTAAATAATAATAATAATAATAATAATAATGAATAAAATAATAATAAAATAATAATATAATAATAAGAATAATAATAATATGCAAAAGAGAGATAGTTTTGTAATATTGTAGAGAAGATTATTAGATAAATATGCAGAACTAAGTGACGAGCGAGAAGAGGTAAACAACGATAATAATTATGATAAGTAATAGAAACGAACGAAAAGAAGGAAAGAGAAAGAAAGAAAGAAAAGTAAAGAGAGAGAGAGCGAAGAAAGATAAAAGAAGACCAAAAGAAAAGAGAAAAAAGATAGAGAAAAAAGAAATGAAATAAGAGATATATAAAATGGAAAAGAGAAAGTTTACAGTAGATATGAAATCTTTATATACACAAAATAAAGAAATAAGAGAGAAAGAAAAAAAGGAAGAAAGCAAAGAATAAGGAGAAAGCGCGAAATAAGAAAAGAATTAAACATAGAGGAAGAAAAGAGAGAATACTTCTATCAATTACACTTATTTTATGTGAATCATGCCTGATTATCATTTCAATTAGGCCAAAATTATAAAATCAATATTCCTATTTTTATAAGTCTTACACATCGAATCTCCGCCTCTTTATTGTGTGATTAACTTTCGCTACACAATAATTGAAAACTTACATCTCCAGGATATGTGTAACAATGTGCATTTCATGCAACATTAGTGACACATAAAATATTATATAAAAATAGAAAAATATAAAATATCTTTGAACAGTTAAAGATTTCAAAACAGTATCACATAGGACTAAGCATATAGAAAATAAATCTTTTTATACTAATATAATCATTCAGAGCAACTTAGGTGTAATGTGAGGTATTACTATATATTTCAAAGTCTTTGATGATCTATGTTATAAGACGATATAAATATATTATAAATGTAAATTTAATATAGTTTAAATTGATAAAAGCTTATAAATTATATATATATATATTATATATATATATATATTAATATATATATTATATATATATATATATATAGCTAAGTCTTAACAGAAATTTTGGGATCGATCTGTATTTCAGAACTAACGGTACGCAGCGAGGACTGAGGGTTGTAGCACCCCCTCTCCCTACACTCATTTTGATGAAATCAAATCAATAAAAATTTTAAATAGAGCACATGAAAATGAGGAGGCAACACTGAAGTTTAAGCCTCCCCTCAAAAAAAATATGCCCCCTAAAAAATTTGCATATCGTTACCAGTATATGTGATTAGAGCATAACACTCCTACCTAACTACACATTATTTATTTAAAGTAATCATATATATATATATTATGTTATGTAGTTAAGTATTATAAAATTATAATAATGTAGTGTCCTTAAATATGTTGTTCTATATAATATATATTTATACAAAGACTATAGCCTATGTACACGCAGTAAGTATTCATACTTACGTATACCCGGAGTAGCTTTAAATATAATATTATAACACAATAAGTATAGAAACTATACGTATTTAATATAATTAATAGTATATAGAGTATATTATAATAATGTAGGAACTATATACTCTATATCGTATAAGACAATTAAACTAAAAATATACTAATAAATTATATACTTATATGTACTATATTTTTTCTGTAGGAGGTCAAATTTCCCATGAATTTATATATATAATTATAATAATTATATACTATAGTACATATCTATAAAGGTTACCTAGTACTCACACTATGTTATTAGAATAGATAATAATAAAATAGATAATATCCTGTATCAGTTATTATTCAGACTGATTGACTAAAATCAGAAGAATCATTGAATAATATATAATAATTATTGTTCTATCTTAGAAAAAACCAAAGTTATGAATCTTTGAAGTAAGCATGTGTTGGTAATACCCACCGATACATATATATGTAAATATGGATATAATATATAATATATAAAAGAGTCATATTCGTAATATCCCATAATTAACTAACACTCATATTAATAGAATACATAATTACGGATATGTTAAATATTAGACATATAGCCTAAATATTAGAAATCTAATATATAGAATTATTATATAATAACATATATATTAGTTAATAATAATAATATTATATATACATGAGATTTAGCAGCGCTGTTTTAGTCCATTGAATCGTCGACACTGTGATGTTGATTATTTTTTTTTTTTTTTTTTTTACTTGACGATCAGTGACTCATCTATATCCTTGAGTTAATGACAGCTTAAGTAGCGGTTATTTCTTATCTCTCAGAAGTCTTGTTGTTATCTTTTTGTGAGGTATTGAGAGAGTGGTAAAGTTTTCAAATATTATTTTACACTTTCTTTGCTTTATACTTTATATTCTAATTCGCTCTATCTTATATTCTGTCTTATGTAATATATTATTACAATAAATTTATGTAAGTACAAAAAGTAACTTTCTTTATACAATTGTAATCTTGCGCTTATATCTTCATTTGTGCTTGAACATGTTATATATCTAATTTATGATCTATGTTATCGAGTCTATTCAGTGTGATAAATATAGTTCCTTATTGGACCACACCCGCAAACCCTGTACCTCACCGTGATAGCTAACATACCCAAATAAATAATTATTATATGATAATATAAATATATATAATTATATATATATATTATATATAGTATATATATATATATATATAATTAGATATAAATTATAATATAGTCTTAGACGGGATTATATAAGTTAGCTCATTTAATTACGAGTTATTAATCTATAATTATATTTACCGAAGTTAAGCCTAATTTCATAAACAATGAAATATTTGAAAATGTTCGTAGAAAGTGACAAAGAGTATATCAAATGTCCAGAAATTAATATATCTAAAAGTTAGGATGTTGCTGTTAGTAGTAGAAATGTAACAGGAGAAAGTTAATTCTACTGCATATAAATGAGAGATGTTACATCAGATTAAATATACTAGTGGTAAATTTGGTTTAACTATGCTTGGAGAAATTATCTTTCCTTTTCAATGTAGGTGTTCGGATATGACGCCCGGTTTCTGATGGTTAGCCACGCATTTTGTTACTCAATATCTATTTCAGAGTTCTTATTTTAACGTCGTCAACCGACATTTTGATATCTAAAGTCTCATTACGAAATACCGCATTGCTCCAAAGTGTCGGTGAAGAATTTGGCATTACAGGGCTATTATACGGAGAGAAATTGGATCCATACGACGCCTAATATGTATGTGACAAAAAAAACTATTAATGATCGATTCGCGTGATAAAACTACCATGTTTCAGGATATCATGATTTATGTATTGGAAAGTAACGGCAATTTTACAATCTTCTTAAAACGGGGCTCATCTATGCGCGGAAAACACGCCTTCACACAACCTGTTTAAGCAAATTCGTTTGTTTTGCAAAAACCTCGTTTCGAAACAGTCTAAATCCTATAATTCTATCTACGGAGAGACTCTCCAATCTTTGTCGACCACCACCAATTTTCTATAACATACCACATTCTCAAGATAACTTGCTGTATGAACAATAGTTCTTCATTATATCCCTCTTCATCAAAGAATGATAACCTCGAGCATTAGATTATAGCTCCTCAGCGACCTATCATGATCGTGACAACCTCTGTGAGGTGAAACTCCATTACATTTATATAGAACCAAATATTATAACGTATATCCTTCAATATTACTCTCACCTATATCATGTTCATAAATACTCTTTCCGTCATGCAGAGTATTGCTATACGGCAACACCCTATTCCGGCCTTTTCATGCTATCCCATGTTTACCCAGTGATCTCTTTAGACTCTTCCGCAATTGAGAATGCTAGTCTCGCTTCGAAGAAGGAACACTATTTGTTTTCCCACTTCAGCACTGCAAACTGGCCGGATTGCTGTTGTGTTTCTTTGGACTTTCCATGGAATGAGCTGGGGCTTTAGTGGATAGGGTCCTCCAAAAAGGAGGTTTCTGTTTGCGAAAGCAAAACGATGGATTTTATATATACATGAAAGTGTACATTCCACATTCTTTCTCTCAACTGAGGACTAAATTAAGTAGTTTAACTTCTGCTTAGTTCCGTTGCTATTTCGCTTGCTGCACCGGATTGCTGAAATTCGGGTAACCTCTTTCAGTCTTCCTACTGCATTCAAAATACGTCTATCTTCCTCCAACACGAAAAATCTAGTTATCTCCTTTAAGAAATATCGAAATAATATCTTTACGGCATAATGTTCCATTAAAGCTCTTTATTAGGATCTGTTGCAAAACTGCAATGTTCATCTTTTAAAATCTTATGAAAATAATGATCTTCCTCAAGGTTGTCTCTCATCTCTCTTCTCTTGCTCTCTTCCATCATCTCTCTCCTCTCTCTCCTCTCTCCTTCTCTCTCTCTCTTCTCTCTCTCTCTCATCTCCTCTCTCTCTCTCTCTCTCTCTCTCTCTCTCTCTCTCTCTCTCTCTCTCTCACTCCATATACGTATCGCTATTACAACTCACCATCCTTTTCTGAACTTTCAGGTCCCATACGTCCTCCCATGAAGGAGGGCTCAGTTGCCAGGCGCCATTCCACACAGTATCATCTATCTATATATCAACCTCGTTTCATCCCAGATTAATTTGTGATTGCTCAACCTTCTTAACATGTACTCCCATGATAAAATCTGGAAGGCACTTTCTTTTATCGTTTTCTTCAATCTCTTTGACTTGCACACTTTCAATCCCATTGTTCGGAGAGACATGCTCAGCCTTTGATTGATCGGCTAAGTCCAAACGGAACTCTTGTGGCGATTTCGGCTATCCAATTCCTCTCTTTTTACACCACAGGAATGAGACACTCCGCAACCTCTATCTATATTAATTCATATTATTACTATTATATATATTCTTATATTTAAGTTATTATTATTATTTTAATATTATTATTATTATTTTATTATTATATTATTATTATTATTTATTATTATTTATTATTATTCATTATTATTTTAATTATTCATTATTATATATTATTCATTCATTATTATTTATTTTTTTTATATATATTCATTATTTCATAATATATTATTATTATTATATTAATTAAATTTATTATTCAAATTTATTATCTTATTATATTAATTATTATTATCATTATTATTATTATTTGTTCTTAATTGCATCTATATTACATTAATTATTTATTATTTATATTTTGTTTATATAAAAAATTCATTAATAAAGTCACTTCACAAAATTTTCCTAAAAAGCTCCCAAAAAATGACAAAAACAGAAAATATCCCATCCTCAACTTCGCCAGTAGGAAAAATCATATCCACTCCTCGTAAAAGGTGTCCTAAGTCCGAAAACTATAAAGAATGGGGGGGGTACAGCTTTCCTGGAGGTTCAAAAAGTAAGAGATGCAGACTTTTCCTTCAGCCTGAGTCGCATCTGCGGAGTTTTTCTTTCCTTTAGAAGATTAGAAGAAAACGCTTCCCATCAAGTCCGAATACCTTTCAGACTTTAAACCCATGTTGAAGGACTAATGTAATCGTTTGCAATTGATTGGATTCGAACACTCGAAGTGCATCTTCAAGGCGTGTGCGGTAATGAAATTTCTATTGTGAAGACCTTGAGTCTATAGGTAAATATTTTGAATCGGAAGCTGTTTTCTCTTAACTTTTAAAGGAAAGAAAAACAGAAGCAATGTCTCTGAGAGAGAATTCTGCACTCTTACCTATTGAACCTGCTAATTGGCTGTAAGCCCCTTCTTAGAGTTTCGGAACTTTAGGACACCCTTTCCTGTTTAGGATTATTGAATTAATTCACTTTCCTACTGGCGGAGAGTTAGATGGGATATTTTCTGTTTTTGTTCTTTATTTTTTGGGAGCTTTGTAGACAAATTTGAAGTGACTTATGTGTTGAAATTTTATTTGGCTTTATATTTCTTCTTCTTCTTTTTCATTTTTTTTCTTTTTCTTTTCTTTTTCTTTTTCTTTTTCTTTTTCTTTTTCTTTTTCTTCTTCTTTTTCTTCTTCTTCTTCTTCTTCTTCTTTCTTCTTTTCTTCTTTCTCTTCTTCTTCTTCTTCTTCTTCTTCTTTTTCTTCTTCTTCTTCTTCTTCTTCTTTTCTTCTTCTCTTCTTCTTCTTCTTCTTCTTCTTCTTCTTCTTCTTCTTCTTCTTCCTTCTTCTTCTTCTTCTTCTTCTTCTTTCTTTTTCTTTTTCTTCTTCTTCTCTTCTCTTCTCTTCTTCTTCTTCTTGTCTTCTTTCTTCTACTTCTTTTCTTCTTCTACTTCTTCTTCTTCTTCTTCTTCTATTCTTCTTCTTCTTTTCTTCTTCTTCTTCTTCTTCCTTCTTCTTCTTTCTCTTCTTCTTCTCTCT
>JABUQX010021297.1:70000-85000 GCA_015478945.1 Trachelipus rathkii | reverse complement strand
TTATTTAAAGAGTTGCCAGATTGGCCTTACGAAAATTCGTAACGACAGAATTCAACGACACTATGTGCATATAACCATATTTAAAAAGAAATAGTGGTAAAATCGTGCCTTATTCTTAGCACACTGTGCTAATCATTGTATAGTCCCCTCATATATTAAAAATATTTGAAAAAGAATAGGACCAAAACCCCAATTAGCAGGCCTACATTATTTTATTTAAAGAGTTGCCAGAATGGCCTTACGAGAATTCGTAACGACGGAATTCACGGGCATTAATTTCTCATCCAGTATGTTTGGCGGATAAAGTAATTAACCGTGTGTATTTACTTACTCGCCATCTGGCGAACACATTTAGGGTAATGTGAAAATATAAAATTAAATTCGATAGTCTAAAAAATAAAATGATATTTTTTTAAAAAAAAGTAACGGGTTTTGATATGGGTATGAAGCAACGTTGCCACATGTTAATAAAAAATTGCCACAATTACGATATATTTATAAAGCAACGTTGTTTTCATACATTTCTTTTCACGTTCGAAAAATCAGTAAGGTTTTTAATAAAAAATCAAGTTTGGTTAAGTAGACACAGATTACTGTGTATACTTAACAAGATTTATTGTAACCTAAACTTAATGAGTCCTAAACCGAATTTTGAAAAAAAAATCGGTAGAGTGAATATATTTATATATATATATGAGATTTGGCAACGCTTTTTTAGTCCTCTTACATGGAGACGAAAGATATTTAAAAAACGATTATCGGAAAAAAACGGATATTACGTCCGACTATGCCAATCTCCACTATTACCAATAATAATAATAATAATAATAATAATAATAATAATAATAATAATAATAATAATAATAATAATAATAATAATAATAGCAATAATAATAATAATACGAATTCTTGTTTTAAAATGTTATATAAACAAGATTATTTATTTGTTCGAAGCAGCAATTAATTATTAGCTGATCACCGAGTGAGATTTTACAAAACAGTTGTTCGCTTGGGGAGAAAAGTGACAAATAAATTGACATACAAAGAAACATTACCTAATCCGAACTCATTAATACTTCAATTGACAGGTAAAGCTGTAGACAGCGACCCACACATTTTGAGACCAAAAATTTTCTAAGTTCAAAAAAATTTCTAAGTTGAAAGTTAAATTAAGTTGGGTTTTTAATTAAACTATTCTATTAAGACATTTTTTTGAACTTAGAAAATTTTTGGTCAAAATGTGTGGGTCGTTGTCTACAGCTTTACCCAATTGACAATTATAAACCAATAATTACGAAAAAAAATTTTAAGCTCAACAATTAATATATACGAAACACTCAACACAGCTGATACGGAATAATGTAATATTTTGAGTCACTAGAATTCGATAGCCTATACAAAATTATTTTTATCAATATTATTTCACAAATGTAGTTCTAATCATAATATAAAAAAATATTTAATACTGAAAGTATTATTGTTATTTAAATTTCAGTAAAAAAGAAATGTTAATGTAATTTTAAAAGCCAAATTCTTAACTTGCTCTCAACGGAAGGGAGAATGTCCACAATTTTGCTACGGACTATCGAGATATCTATCGATTTGCAATATTAACACCATAAATTTTAATGTAACGATTAATCGAACCTTTATCGATATATACGGACTCTAAAAACTTTTTCATTTGGTTTGTAATACGATTTCATAGGGGAGAAATTTATTTAATATGGTTTTAAAAAAATGTTACATCAAAACAAAGGAAATATTCTAAGAACGTTTGTAACTTTTTCAATTTTTAGGTAATTAGGAAAAAATAGGATAGTTTAAGTATTAAAAGACAGTCAAAAATCTAGGTCGTAGCGGCTTACACGACTTTCTATCGATGTTCCTAATTGGGCTGTTTAGAAATAATGCATCACTTTTCCAGTCTCGAAGAAAGCCATCTCATAGTTCGCAAAATTAAGTTTTCAGAACAGAACTAAAAACTTTTTCGCAAGAACAGAAAAAAGATGACTTCCTAATCAAAGAACTTGGATTTTCCTAGCTGACTCGTATCTCACACTCACTAACTATTGTTTTAATCCTAACGAATCCACACAAAAGCAAGAAGCTTTAAGTCAGATGAGAAAATCTGTTCAACATAAATTTAATCTTATTTCGAATAAAGGAGTGACCAATTTCCCTACGAAAGCTGAAAACTGAAAGGAATCTATTAAACAAAAAGGCCGAGTCTAACACTGAAATGGAAAAGTGGGACGAAAAAAATATCTAGGTATAGTTCATGGTCACAGTAAATAATATAAACACTCACTAATAAGAATAAGATCACTATAACGAAAATGAAATTACAGATTTCCGTTCCATTCCAAATAAAAAAAAATATATATATATATGGTATATGAAAGGAAACCTACTAGAGCAAAGCAACTCTTTTGAGAAGCACGAATCCTATCAGGGAGGCTTTCATTAGCAAAACAAAAGTGATCAAGTTATTTTCCACGTCAAGTTACCATTAGTAATCTAAATACTTTTCTAGAAGGTCTCTGTAGAAGCGAACAATGTCGGATTGCAAGGAAGTCTAAAGTAGTTGTGCGAATTACGAGCACAATACCATAATACCACAATTGGATACTTTCAAAGGTTAGTCCTTACTATCTTAAAAGATATTAATTCTATTTATTCTATTCAGTCCCATTGATTTCAGCAACGGCAAAAGGCATTTACCCTTAGAGTTAGCTTAAAAATGAAATTATAAACTTATCGTATCCCTTTAATAAATGTTACAGTTCATTCAATTCACTTCAATCAACGCTGTTCTCCGTTGCCGACGAAATATTAACATAAACCCCTATCTTCGCAGCGGTAAATTTCTGAAACACAAATACATCATATACATATCTAGTATTTATTTATATACTCAAACTTTGTTTTTTGTTTTTTTAATTGAAACTATTAAATTAGGCTTTTTCAAAATATTGATTATAATGTTTCATAATCGGTTTTTAATTACGATATGTTAATTGCTCCAAAAACTAGATACACCTAGTAATGGGAGACTAATAATAATCTAAATATACAATAAAGATTATTGCAGGAAGTTTGTGCATCCAAATCGATCTAATAAATACTAAAAAACCAGATATGTCAAAAATCCATATTTCTCCAAGAAATATTAAATTGAAACAACCAACATTTATATATATATATATATATATATATACTATATATATATATATATATATATATATATATCTTACATAGAATTTCATTTCACTGCTCATATACTACCCTTTATGCTATATATATATATATGTATATATAACATAACCTTATACTTATATATATATACTTGCATATATATATATACTACTATATATATATATTTTTAAAATACATGGAATTTCTAGATGTAAATTGGCCCACATAGTTTGAAGTGTATATGATATAAAAATAGGGGTTTTTATAGTGATGTTAAGTAGGAAGGGGGGGTGGCAGTCACCAAATAACCCCCCAAAAAGTTACCCATGAAATATCTCAAAATATTTCATGAAATGATTTTTCCTTCGCAGGATAGATGAAGAATATCAAGAGGAAGGCAATGATATAAGTCCCATTTACATTAAGTATAAAGGAAATACGATCGAAAAAGAGTTGTTTTTTATTATGCAAAATATCAGTTTTATCAACGACTCCAAAAGTGAGAGAAAACGAAAATTTTCGGGTAGACTTCGCTATCGAATTTCAATATAATGGATTACAGGTCCTATTTTATGGACAAATGAAATAAAAGTTATGTACAAATATTTTTTAAAAGTACATTTAATTATAAATTTATGTACGTCTTTAAAAAAGACTGATAGTGTGGAATGGAAACTTCAAACACAAAGTTTGAAAAATTTATTAAACATTTGGTCATTCATTTATAATTTTATATAATAAGGGAATGTAAATAAGTTCCTTCATTCATTTATATAATAAGGGAATGTAAATAAATGACTAGTAGCAAATAACTGCCACACCTACTAATTATAAATGATATTCTCTAGATTTTGTGTTGGCGATATTTTGGTTGCTCTCGTGTAGAATTAAAAAGTTTAAAATAATAACAGGATGTTGTTCAACAATGCTCGTGATTCACCGCCAGCTTATTTCTCTAAAGGTTAGATGGTAAAATTCAAAAATAATAAACAAAATGTATATTTTAAAACGGAGAAAGATTGCTAGTTCACACAATTTTATATATATATATATATATATATATATATATATATATATATATATATATATATATATATATATATATATATATATATATATATATATATATATATATATATAATGGATAGAGTAAAGTATCGGTACTATGCATCGGAGAAATCTCGTTAGTAATTGTATGGGTATGGAATATAACCCGATACTCAACAGATACCAAAATCATGTTTTCATAACTTTTTTTTAAAAAAAGTGACTAGCTAACTTTGGCTAATTTTAACAGATCATTTTATTAAAGAAGAAATTTATATATACATTAAAATAACTAAATAAATAATAATCACGTGGTTAAATATATTTGGTTATCAAAAACATCTTCCATAGCCATACACTTTATGACCTGAGCAACGTTTACTTTATGAGTCGAACCTAGTTTTTTTTTTTCCTTTGTTAGCAACATCTCTAACATCCACTATGCAAAGTAGAAATTTCAGATTTTTCACCAACTTCAGTGATGACAATGGCGAAAGAACTTATCATTCGATAGTTTTAAAAGCTGACCCACCCAAGAAATTACTACTGAACAGGAAGAGGCAAAAAAGTTGTTGAGAACAAACTCTGAAGATCAAAGAAAAAAATAGTCTATTTGAATTTTGATATAAATAAAAAAAAAGCTGAGAATGAAGCCAATCCTTTAAAATTGTGGAAGATAAAGGAAAAAATATTTCAAACTTGAGTTAACCTGCTCAGATTTATTTAGCTTCTTCACTCAGCACGTGTCCTGAGAGAATATTAAAATAACACTAGTATAGAGGCTAGGCAAATGATTAAAATCATATAAACTTTGGTAAAAAATGTAGAGAAATTTTTAATTTAATATACAACCGGCCCAGAAATATTCTTCCATTTCTCAAAATCTTTAATTATAAAATACAATTTGTCATTAAAATTATAAATTTATTAAATTTTCATATAAAATATTGAAATTCCATATCCGTATCCCCAAAAGGTGAAATTCTAACTGGACATTACTGATAGCTAGCTGATAATCTGATTAAATATTATTACCCATACAATAATAATAATTGTGGTATCGCTATCAAAAGTTTGGTATTGTTTACTCTATGCTCTGTATCGGTAAAAATTTTGGTATCGCTCCATCCCAATATATATATATATATATATATATATATATATATATCAATATATATATATATATATATATATATATATATATATATATATATATATATATATATATATATATATATAACATATAAAAAATATTATATATATATATATATATATATATATATATGACATTTATAAGTTTAAAAAGGGGTGACTAATGCATTTGGCACTCTCCAAAACAATGAACAAGACCCAATAATAAAGCAACAACAACAACAACAAAAGCAAAAAATAACAAGCAGCTTAAAAATAGATATCTCAGAAAAGCATATATATATATAACCACAAATGAACTAAAAAGCTTAAATGAAATGAGCGCTACAAAAAAAAAAAAAAAAAAAAAAAAAAAAAAAAAATGATTTTTATTTTAATAAGAAGAATTTATTAAAAACAACAAAAAAAAAAAAAAAAAAAAAAAAAAAAAAAAATTAAAATAGCATTAACAAAAGATGGGGTTTATAAATAAACGCTGGCAAGGGGCAGCCCGACAATCACGAACACGCACACACCGATACAACAAAGATGACCATCATATGAACCGGTTGCAGAGCCAGGTCGTGGGTGCCAGAAAGTAGTTCTCCTGTAGAGCCATCTCCTTTGTTGAAGTTTTTTCTTCCCCCTTGAGGATGACGACACTTCTTCGCTAGATCTATGTTCCACTGCAGCAGAATCGGGAATTGAATAACTAGAATCTGCTGCTGCTGCGGTGGCGGCGGCGGGGGGTTCGACGAAAGACGGGGTAACCGGGGGTGAATGATGTTGGGTTCCTTGAGCGCACTCTTGTATCAGAGTCGAAGCATTTTGACCCATGCCGATGGGGCAAAGCCCCCCACTTTCCTAATACCGATCGAAATATCCAACAATTTCACTTCTAAAAAAAACAATTAAAAAAAAAAACAATCCTTTTTAATACCGATATCCCTAAAGACGCTGGGCTACAACCGATTTTTTATCCACATATTTCCGCACTTGAACTGACCACAGATAACAGTTATCAGCTTATGGTCCATCTTATCAAAATACAATCCACTGCATGCCGAAGCATCGCAATGAGTTCACAGAAACACTAATATATATATATATATATATATATATATATATATATACCGCTTATATATATATATATATATACTATATATATATATATATATATATATATATATATATATATATATATATAACTATATATATATATATATATATAACATATATATATATATATATATATATATATATATATATATATATACACGGTACCGAAGATTTTCCCGCTCGTATAAATCACAATCACAGTTGAGAGAAAACACACCCTACCGCTTCCAGCTTCCGAAAGAGAACTGACGGAGAAAAAGGAGAAAAAAAAACGCACAAGTTCGACACAACACGTCCTCTCCCAATTATAAACTTCAGCTCCTCTTCTTCTTCTTCTGGTTCTTCCTCTTCAGGAAAGAAGAGCTAACGGAGGATGAAGATATCATAAAATAAAAGAACGGCGAAAAACCTTCAATGAAAAGCCTCTCTCGTTCCTTTCCCTATTTTCCCGACGAAGGTTTTGACAAGTCGAAACGGCAACAAAGGAATTCGATAAAATGAAATAAAAGGGGGGAGGGGAAACCGACAGAGACAGACAAGAGGGGAAAATGGAGAATAATAATGGGGGAAAAGTCAGTGGATTATGAATAGAGAAAACCATAAATAAATCTCTAGGGGTAATTATATATTTCCTTTTTCGTCAATTTTTATTTTAGGATTTTCAATGTTATAAAGACTACACCGAATGGGAGACATTGACTACTATATATTAAAAAACGACAAAATTTAAAATTCAAATGTATGGCATACGAACATTTGCCTACAGGGGGTGGAGGAGCCCTCGTATCTCTGGCCGGTGAGTCATTTAAGAAATAGTTTTAAAATGTGCTATTTTTTCACCACTAAAAAATAAAACGTCGAAAAAAAGTCCTAAAAGTTTTGCTTTCAAATTAATTAATTAGCTGACAAGCATTCAACAATTGAGAAATTGAGAATGACGTTTTAACAGGTTTAATATATATATATATATATATATATATATATATATATATATATATATATATATATATATATATATATATATATATATATATATATATATAACATCTGCTACAAATTCAGAAGAAACAAGAGAAGGCAGAGAGAGAGAGAGGAGAGAGAGAGAGAGAGAGAGAGAGAGAGGAGAGAGAGAGAGAGAGAGAGAGAGAGAGAGATTTAAATTTAAACTTTTCCCCAAAAAAAAACAAATGAAAACAATTCACGTGTAAATTTGGATGAAGAAAAAATAACACCAACTCGATGTGAACAAGCACTTCGTTTTAATGAACTTTCATCTAAGGCAAAAAAAATCATTCATACAGGAATGATCTGGCACAATTATTCTAAATGTTATATATAAAAATAAATTAGTAGAAAATTGAATTAAAAAAATTGTAATCTTGAAAAAAAAAAACAGAAAAAAACGTGTTTTTGCAGCTATATATATATATATATATATATATATATATATATTATATATACTATATATATATATATATATATATATATATATCATGCAATTTAAAATCACACAGTGGTATATTAAAAACAAAAAAAAACAAAAAAAAAAAAAAAAACAGCTATTTCTATTACTAATAAATACTACTACTAATACTATTCTACTGACCTTTGTACATGTAGTAGACCCCAACTACATCGGCCCCTGTCAAAAGAACAAGGCCAGCATTACTAATATGCCAATAGCACAATCATGATTCTTAAAAATAGCAATTATTGCCACATACATATTACATATGCTGGACGTTTCCCACTATACCTTAAAAGCCAAATATTTTATTAAAAATCTGGTTAATAGATTTTCATGGTTCATATACCGGTATACCGGTTTGAGTTTAAATTGTATTCAATAATAATAAAGAGGCTAAATTTAGCACTTTTTTTTTGGCAACCTAACTTAACCTAACCTTTCCTAACCTAACTTAACCTATCCTAACCTGCCAAATGAAAAAAAAATTCTAGTAAGTTAGCAAAAATTTTTAAACTTACCATGTTATTTATTCGAAACCACTAAAAATAAATATTAAAGCAATAAAAAAATTGTATTAAACTAGGTTTTAACAAATACATCAGCGGGAAGGTATAATAGGAAAGGTCCCCCATATGTAGCCACATGCAAGCTACATTTTCGATACAGAATCTAAATATGTTATCAACTTGAAAGATAACAAAATGAAATACATATTATAAATATTGTATTTACAGGTGTGTAGGTGTGTGTGTGTATTCACGCGCACGCGCTAATTTTTATAAAAATAAAAGAACCGATCACAAAAATACCTCCAAGTTAATAAGTAATAATAATAATAATAATAATAATAATAATAATAATAATAATAATAAATGACTTCAAATTCATCATCAATTTCAGTTACATATGACGCAAATTTTTTCCTAATAAATAAAGAAACCAGAAATAATAAGATTTTTGATAGTTCCAAGTATTGAAATCAAGCTTAAAAAGTGGGATATATATATATATATATATATATATATATATATATATATATATATATATATATATATATATATATATATATATATATATATATATATATCGTTTGCCGCTATCTCTTTACTTATGGGTCAATCGGTAGAGCGACAGAGTCGCATGGCAAGGGGCTTGGGTTCGATCCCTAGACCGGATCCTAGGTAGAAATTACTAGAGAAGTTCCCCCTAGAATAGGGTTATGCCCGTGAGGTGTGAAGACTTATATATATATATATATATATATGGCCATCTAGATAGATCTAACATATATATATATATATATATATATATATATATATATATATATATATAACATATATATACCTGCTATATATACTGTAACCAGCCTCTAGAAGAGCCACAATCCATATCTCAAAAACTACAACAGCTACCGGGAAGGAATACATTGCTTTGGAATGCTTTCAAAAATTTTACCAGGAAACTGTGCAAAAAAAAAAATCATATCTCGAAAACTGCAAAAGCTACAAGGATAAGTGCCCATTTTTGGAATCCTTGTAAAATTTTGGTTAAGAAAATGTAAAAAAAAAAAATTGGCTATTTTTTTTGGGGGGGTGCTGGGACATAGTATATATTATTTTTAAAGGTATTACGGCAATTTAGGGGGCTCGGGCGACGAGGAGCCTGGGGGGGACGTTTTCCATACCGTAGGGGAGGGGCGGAGCACCGCGACACATAAATACCAAAGAGCGGGTTCCGGAGACCCTCCCCGGAGGAGTGGTCACACCCCATGTAGTTCCCCCCCGGAAGGCTGGTTTCGACTCCATCGGTGCGGTATACCGCAGAATTTATTCTTTGTTAAAAAAAAAGCAAAATTTAATAGAAAGTCTATTTATTTTAACGAGTAACCAATAAAAGGTCTCTAAATAGGCTCTCTAATCATATTACTATAATTATTAACAATAATTTTTTTTATTTTTTTATTTTTACAGTTTCCTATCCAAAAATTTACCAGGATTCCAATAATGTGTAATTCCTTTCGCTGTAGCTATTGTAGTTTTTGAGATAATTTTTTTAATTTTTACATTTTCCACTAAATTGGACCAGCATTCCAGCAATGCTTTCCTTTTCCGAGTAGCTGTTGTAGTTTTGATATGGATTGTGGCTCTTCTAGAGGCTGACCATATAGGCTTATATTGAAGATTTTATAATATTTCAACACGTATCACCGGTGGTATGTAAAGGGGCGGAGCCTTCAGTAGACAAATGTTTGTATGCCATGCATTTGTATAATTTCTCTAGTGCTTGTTTACGGTTTTCATTATCTAAGCTCATTACAAACCTTTCCTATAAGTTTCATGAAATTTGCCTCTCTTCAATATATATATATATATATATATATATATATATATATATGTATTTATATATCAACATAATATATATATATATATATATATATATTTGCTGCTCTTTTCTTATATATATATATATATATATATATATATATATATATATATTGCGTAATCATTAACAAGTTTAATGCCAAGATCGTACAGCAAATTGTTTATTTTTCCGTACAGAGGAGAAAGAAACGAGAGTCCTTGGATTTTATATAAAATGTAGATTTTCAACTGCGATGAACAACAAATCAAAATGTTTGTCAGCATTTTTTTTAGATAAGCTTTTTTACTTTTATTTATTTTTTTAAATCTACTGCGCTGCTACTTTTTCTTTTGCGACATATAATACAAGCGTAATACAAGTAGACCTACTTACTAACAGCAATTATTACATAAAACAAGAGAAATGAGAGAGAGAGAGAGAGAGAGAGAGAGAGAGAGAGAGAGAGAGAGAAAAATTTGTTTTAAGTGTGCATTGAAAAATCAGTAGTCGGGTTATTTCGTACAGTATCGTATATCGCATGTTGCAAAGCTTAAGACGTAACAACTGACGCGTGGTCAATGACCTTAAGCTTAGTGACTGCGTTTTTTAAGGTGTAGCTTGAATTGGATAACTCCCATATTTACAAGGTCAACCTTATAGTCAATGATCTAGCAAAACTAATAAGATACATCCAAAATACAACCAAAACAAACCATATCTGGTTAAAATAGGAATACCACAACACATGGTAAACAGAAATGATATAACTCGGAATCAATGTCATATATGGAAGCCAACAAATATACCCCATAAAACATATATATAAAAAGATTGGGCACAGCTTTGGCATGCATTCAACTTATACCTTAATATAGACCCAAGAGACTGCAGATCAGAATAGTGGGGGAAAACATACGTATATATAAAAAAAAAGGACTACAAAAATAGTAATAAGAAACACTTATAAAAAAAAGAAAAAAAAGAAAAAAAAATCTTATTCTTAAATTACCGACCAATAGCCAAAGAGGGCGTGGATGGGTGTGTTTGGCAATTCTCCACTGCACATGATTAACACAATCTTGTGTATGAACATAACATGTATGTTTTATCCGATGTACATCTCTTTTTATATTTCACACACAAATATAAATGCCTACAATTTAAACAACCAATCAAAACAACAACGGCTATCCAAGGTCAAGTAATAATAATAATAATAATAATAATAATAATAATAATAATAATAATTAATAATAATGCTTCACACATTGGCCCCATGACTAAAGGCATCATAATGACTTGGTAATGCCTTAATCAAAACTAATGCGGGGGAAAAACGGTGTCATTATTGCCACCGGGGCCATTGACCCTTTAATACGGCAACAGATTCATTCAAAGTAAATAAATTCCTCGAAGGGGTGAGGAGGGGGAGGGTTAAAACCCTAGTTCATCTTGTCCAAATGCCCAAACATGCCGATCTCAGTCAAGAAAAAGGGGGAAAAACATATATGTAAATGTAATATGCGGAATTATAAATATATAAACAAAAAAAAACTTGCCCCCTCCTTCTCCCCCCCCCCAAAAAAAAAATCGAATCCTGCAGTCCGTTTATGACAAACTAGGAAGCATCATCGTTAATAGGAGTGTTGACATGTAGGACTTTTAAATTAATTAAAAGGATTACGCAACATTCTAAACGAAGATTTGGTCTAAGTGACGTAACCTCGCTCGCGCGCGAGGGGCAAAACACAAACACGTTGGTGGTCTGATCTACATGACGTAACCTTCTGGGAAAGACACAGTTCAAGTAAATCAAAATATTATTACTAATTATTATTATTATTATTAGTTATTATTATTAATTATTATTATTATTAAGTAAAAGCACTAATGAAGTTATCATATCAATTAGTATCTTATCATATACTTCGATCGGGGAAACTCACTCAAGTGTATTGGTCTATTATTATTATTATTATTATTATTATTATTATTATTATTATTATTATTATTAAACATTAGTAACTTATGCTTAAAACATGGAGAATGCAGATAGATCCTGGAACTTTCGGCTTCGGTGCCGCCAAAAAAAAAAGCTCCACCGGCTTAACCTCCTATCCCATATATATATATATATATATATATATATATATATATATATATATATATGCTATTATAATATATATATATATATATATATAAATATATATATATATATATATATATATATATATATATATATATATATATATATATATATATATATATATATATATATACTATATATTTATATCTATATATATATTTATATATATATATATATATATATATATATATAACTAATATATATATATATATATATAGAAAGATATTTGTTGCAATGAAACTCTAAGATCATTTGTATATTTTATGGTCTAAAGTGGGTTTTGAACCACTTACCCTTAAGAGGAAGTAGTTTTCCATCTTAAAAGGTAAGAGGTTAAATAAATTCGATATATATATATATATATATATATATATATATATATATATATATATATATACTACTATAACATATATAACCTGTATATACCCTGCTAACTATAACTGCTGCTCTTCCACTATATATATATTGGACAGAACTTTCAATTCGATATTTTTAACGAATTTCTTTCAAAATTGAATATAAGCCACGCCTCGAATTGTACGTTATAAACATGGCGTATGACGTCATTATATATATATATATATATATATATATATATATATATATATATATATATATATATATATATATATATATATATATATATATATATATATATATAAATATATATATATACTACCGCTGCAGATATTACGTCAATACCATAAACATATATAAATATACGAATTTACATATAAAATGAAAAACAAATACAAATGTTACCGGGATCGATTTTGGTATTCGTTATTCGCCGAAACTCTTTTAAGACGAATAAATCAAACACCGCATGTTTGAATGGATCATTTATGGCGAATGTTCGTTATCGGGCTTGGTTTGTCGTCATAACACGAAAAGTCCAATCATTTTCTATGATTAGTCTTAAAAAGGTTCGACGAATAACGAATGAGACGACGAATGGCGAATATGAATAGCCGCCTCAAAAAGATTCTAATTTCTGGTCAGCCTCCCGAAAGCATCATGAATGTAACTAAAAAACTATAACAGCTACAGGAAAATAAATAACATTTTTGATTTCAGCAAGCAATTTCATCGATGAAACTTAAAATTATTTTATACTAATATTTATTAATAACACCTTAAATATTAGTATAATCTTAGGTCTGGCAGCGTACGCTCTCAACCTTCCATTTCTGCAGTAGTACGAGAGCAAGAGTTACCAAATAATGTTTTTATTATGCTCTGGAGAAAATGTTAATTTTTCTTTTTATTTCTTTTTAGGGGGTTCGAGCCGACGGAGGGACAGCCCCCCGTCGTCCACCGGTAGGCCGAGAAAGCCCGACTTTCTCCATCTTTGTAGTTTACCCTTGGGGTATCTTTTAGTTAAAAAAAAATATTTTTTTTTATTATTATTATTTCATGGACTAAAATGTCTCCCGATTAATAAATGTTATTTATTTTCCTGTAGCTGTTATATTTTTTTAGTTACATGCATGTTGCTTTCGGAGGCTGACCTTAATTTCTAATACTATGAAATCGTTATCAGTAGACACTACTATGTATATGTGTGTCAGTGTAAACTATAATATATACATGTGTACATTATTATACACAGTCATATGTCTCTTTCACTGAAAACTCAATATATCTAATTTCATTTTTTTTTCACATTCATAATCATTTCCCATAACAAACATACATACAAACATCTTTTAAGACGGTACACATTATATATAAAATTCGTCACTTAAAAACTATGACAAAAAATAGAAGGGGGGGAAGAGAATTGGGGGGTGTCAGCGGATAAACACACCCACCTACTCATTCGATGCGCGCGCATGATCACAAAACACACACATACAATACACAAATGCTAAAATAATAAATCTGTTTGGGGAAATCACACTCGCTGTTTGTTCACAATCCTTTAATTGACACATTAGGCTATGTAGGCTAACCTAAATCTTTTGGCGGAAACATGTGGGTCAATTCGCCATTAATATGTCACCCGCCCGCTCCGATCCATATTTTTTTTTTTATTTTTTAAAGACGAACATCAATCTCCACAACATGAACCAACCGTACTTTCACTGACAATCGATAATAATAATAATAATAATAATAATAATAATAATAATAATAATAATAATAATAATAATAATAATAATAATAATAATAATAATAATAATAATAATAATAATAATAATAATAATAATAATTTCATTCGTAATTTAGCGGTTTCTAACGCAATAATAATAATAATAATAATAATAATAATAATAATAATAATAATAATAATAATAATAATAATAATAATAACAACAACATTGAGTGGTTTATCCACTTATCCACAAAATTGAGAGGTTTCAAATCCCAAGACAAACCAATAAAAAGTAATATTCAATCGAGATGCGGGTGGGCTCAGTAAGATAAACATTGCCTCCTCTTCAGCATACAAACAAACACTCTTAGTCGTATGACTAAAGGGGTGGTGGGGGGGTGGAGGTTTTAAGGAATCAGTCAATATAAGTTT
>JABUQX010021297.1:55000-57500 GCA_015478945.1 Trachelipus rathkii | reverse complement strand
TGGGAAAAACCGTTTGAAGAATTTCTTCCTCTCTAATATAACAATGGAACTAATCCTTAAAATTATTTATTTACTTTAACATCTTAATAGCAATTGTCTAACTTAAAGAAAAATAATTTAAAGTTACTAGTGTTTAATTAATTTTTTATTTTTTGATATAATTTTCTTTAAAAGTGAATTAATAATTAATTATTTTCCTCCCATATATATATATATATATATATATATATATATAGTATATATATATATATATATATATATATATATATATATATATAATATATATATATATATATATATATATATATATATATATATATATATATAATATATATATATATATATATATATATATTAATATATATATAATATATATATATATATATATATATATATATAATATATATATATGCTCATGCTGCTCTTTGCTCCTCTGCCTGCTGCTGCTCTTCTTCTTCTTTGCTATACCATAATATATATATATATATAACTTGACTTTGCAAAGATATCCATTGATCTAACATGATAGTAAATATTAGCAAGAAATATTATCAAGCACTAAAAACTGTTAATTGGAAATTGAAAGTGTTTCAAGTTCTTCAGAATCTAATCCCCAAAAATTTTTGAGGAAAGTTTTGTTACAAAAAAGCAATTTTTTTCCTGGAATCTTAAGTTTCTGGTACTTTACTGGGAATCTTACTCATTTTCAGTACTTTCCGAATACTTTATCAAAATTCTACTCTTTTCAAAGAAATCGAGCTAATTCATCCTAGTTGGTCAATTAATAAAATTAAAAGCATTTGGTGAATATACTTATAGGATGGAGGGCATTAATAGTGTTTCTCAACCTGAGGCCTTTACTGATTGTGACCCTTGACATGAAAGTTTCTTCTTTACAATGACCTCCTGATGTTAAAGGTTATATTAAACAAAAGGGAATTTCGACATAACTCATTATTTTCTTTTATGTTTTCATTATATCTCATTTATATTGCGGCTTGAGAATTCAAATTCCTTCATCCGGAGACAGTACAACAATTGTCCAAAATTGAGACACCTGGATCGTAAATCCTACCTTTAAAAGGTGAGGGGTATGTAGGGGTATGTAAAGTTTGGAGAACTGTCATTGCTTACAACAAATCAAGCTGATTAACTTAGGTAAAAACCATAAGCTTTATCTTTATATGTTCCCGTTTCGAAGAGAAAAAAATATTTATATAGTATAACTACCTAACGTAACTTAACTTAAAATCGACTAAACCCATACTAATTTAAAAAAATAAAAAACGGTAAGTAGCTAAAAAGTCCAACTGGAACATATAACAGATAATGACCCTAAACTTTGTATACCACGATCTAGAAATTTGTGATTGGCATTTTTTTTTCCAGTGTATTCAAAGTAATTTAATGTCAAACTAGTATGCAGTATTTAACAGCCATTCATGAGTAGAAAATATGGAAATATATATTTCACAGTTTGAAAAAAAAATAATAATAATAATGGGAAATAGTGTTAAAACCTTTTTACAATTTTTAAAATCCGATATTATAAATTCAAAAATGTTTCCTTTATTCCTTTAAAATATATTATAAATTTTTTTTTTCTACAAAAAATAATTTCGAGGAGGTTAGTCAAACACTCTCGTCGGGTTCCTTTCCCTATTTAGAGTATATTCAAATAGTACCATAAACTTCCATTCGTTCTTTAAAACAACTAACTAGTGCAAAGGAAATAACCACACTATGGAATAAAAAGTATATTTCCGTCCCATCAACTTTCAAACAATACCCCGCCATTTGGTATTTCCTCGATTCTCAGAAATTCCTACTGGGAAAAAATCCTGAATGTTATATTTACTTTGGCTATAAAAGTGGTACATTCAACGTAGGAATGATAAATTATGCAGAAGGTTACGCACTGATTGAAGCAAGAGTGTAAATTTATACAAAACGGAAGTCAAAGTACATTGATAAATTTTGCACTGCTAATCGACTTTAAAATGATTAGCAAAATTACTATTCTGGTGACCATGAAAATACCGAAATGGTATTTTTACCGACACTATTTTATGGTTTTGGATCTTGAGATGACCTGCAATCATTTTGAATATAGGTTTAAGCTCACTGTCAAGATTTGCTACAAATTTAATCTTGTAACGGTATCATCAACGTTGTTATTAATTGAAAGTATGATATTGCAGGAGTGACATACTTTTTGTGTTACTTTCACCGGTCATAATGTTACTTTCAAACAAAATCTTATGGCAGCCTTGGCACGTTGAATTTGATGACATTTCCCCCCAAAAAGTTTCAAAAATAAGAGTATACGATTGTAGAAATATTACACACCTAACCTATTCAGCTCTAGATCTAACAAGATGTAAACGGAGCCTAGACGTGTAAATGCAATTTCTTTTCCACCGAATAACCCCTCCACCGTCCCCAGGCTCAATTTTATTCTACTTCATGTGCATTTGCAGTTCATGAAGAACAAAAGAAA
>JABUQX010021297.1:35000-42500 GCA_015478945.1 Trachelipus rathkii | reverse complement strand
CAGGTTTCTGTTGAGCCCGCCCTATGCAACCGCTTGTGATGGTTGATTTTCCAAGGGACATTTCTTTGTTTATGTAAGGCCAAGGATGTTTATATTGTCAAACAGGAGAGACGAGAGAACCGTTCGAAAGAGATAGGAAAGTAGAAGGTGTTTTAGAGAGGGGAGATTTGATTTAGAAAGTTGGGTTTTTAAAGAATTGAATTCACAAGGTGAGACGACCCCACCCGGAAATTCTATCCAGATCAGCGAGAATAGAAATCGGAAGATTAAGACGAGAGGCAGCAATTCTAGAAGGAAAAGAGGGAAGCAGAATTGAAAATGAGTTGAAAGATGAAGGGTCGAGTCATCGTCATACGAGTGGATAGAGTTAAAGGTGCAGGTGAGAAGATCAATGAAAGAACATCATTAATTAAAAGTAGGAGATAAGACAGAACCCTGAGGAACCCACTTTTGAACAGAAAAAGAAGTCGTCTCATCAACAACAGCCGACATTTTTGAGTGATTTGAAATAAAACTAGACATAGGTAAGCAAAAGAGAAGGAGGAAACCCAAAGGAGGGGAGCTTGGAGAGGAGTGACGCGTCTCATACCCGGTCAAATGCCTAGGATATAGTTCAAGCGCCACCACGCAAGTCTCCCGTAGTTCCTGAGGGCGGGAAAAACCATAAATCAGTTAGAAAGAAAAGTAAAATCGCCAGTAGACCTCGAGCTCCGAAAGCCGTACTGAGCGATCCGGAAAGAATGTGAATGAGGACTCCAGCTGATTCTAAGAAATGAGAGTTGAGAAGCGTTTCAAAGATCTTATTATAGAATCCAAGTGAGAGCGCTATAGGGCGATAGTTAGAAGGATCAGAGCCGCTTTCCTTTTTTTCCGACCAGGTTGGACATGTTTCCGTGCTTCAACCTGAGTGGAAAGTATTAGTATTTGAGACATAGAGCAACAATTTGTATGGTGTGGTGAAGTTCAGCACCAAAGCACACTCCATCAAAAACTCGGGGGAGGAATGCCATCCGGGGCCCCACCCGCCTTCCTAACGTTTTCACAGATTTCAGGAGACCATGCACCCAATCAAAAAGTAATCACAGATAGAGACATGGGATACCTGAGAAGAGTATAAGGAGGAGGAGGAGGAGGAGGAGTGCAGGAATTGTCTAGGGTGGAATTAGATGAAAAAAGAGGGATGAAGAGATTTTCCTTTTCAGTTAATAGAATTAGCAACACAACCAACAGATCGAATTAGAGGAGGAAAAGGCAGATTTTACAGAAGTTGTTAGAGCATGTTTTTTTGGCAAGAGGCCAGAAAGATTTTATCAGTAGGAGAATCAAGAGGTTAGGCGCACTTTCGTTTGATGCAAGCCCGCCTTTGCTCGCGAAGAGTATCCCTGCAACGATTTCTAGTTGGAATGCAAATTTTAGCAAGAGTGATAGAGAACGAGAATTTTTCCACCCCCGATTACGAACACTGTCTCTAGCCTGAATGACCAGAGAGAAAGACACGGTCGAACCATGGATTATGGAGGAGAGAAAGATTAGGTCGAAGAAGGAATGAACCTGCTCACACGATCAACGATTACAGCTCCCATCTTATCGGCAGAAGCCGAAGCGTCACCAGTGTCAAAGCAGTCATTCCAATTATAGCTAGCATAGAAGCGACGCAAGGCCCCAATCGACTTGATCAAAGTGCCAGAAAAACGTGTAATATTATATATATATTATATAATATATATATATATATATTATATATAATAATATATATATATATATATAATATATAATATATATATATCATATAATATATATAATAATATATATTATATATATATATACTATATATAATTATTTATTCATTTTAAATAATATTTTTTTAAAATTAATATAATATAATAATATTATATAATATACTATATATATATATATATATATATATAACAGAAATCGAAATTCAAAATCTTACAATTATTTCCCATAAACTCCAATGATAAAGATGCCAAAAAAATATTTATTTTATATGCATTTAATCAAATGTAGAAAACATCCGCACATTACTCATTTTTCAAAAAGAGGTATGCGGATGCGATGCTGCCGTTTAGTGCAGGATTGCGGATTGCCAATTTAGGTGCGGATGGTTCCGCCAAATGCGGATGCGGATGCGGAGTCATGTCCATCACTAATATATATATATAAGTTACCGAGTGATACGTAGCAATTAGCATCGATTCTGCAGGCGTCGAGGCTTTCATGGATTCTACTAAAGTCTTGGACGAAATAACCTTTTATGGGTGTGGACAGACGTGGGTTCAAAAAAATATTTCAGAGGAGCAGAATATTTGGCTGAGCGACCTTAAATTAGCAATGGGCTGCTTGGAAGCGAACTAACACCAGCACGCCTTTCACCAAGGACATCTTTCCTTTCAGCATAGGCAGAATTTGTTGAACTTGTTCACAAAATATAATACACCTCTCCCTAGTTCTGCTGCTGTAGAGCGAATTTTTGTATTATATTGGTGGGATATTTTGAGGGCAATGAGGTCATCCTTAACTGCTTTTAATTTTTGAGCAGTTAATCTTTTTGAAAGGTAATATGGCTCTCTTGTATTTCTTGTTTTTTGAAGAAGACATTGAGGAGCGAAGAGGAAATTCTTGAGATTTTGTAAAATACTCAATCCGACCTTTGTTGAAATTCGCACATTAGTTAGCGGGAAGACATGCGGACTTTTTTGCGATTAGGCGGAAGTTTGATTGGTCTGAATACGGTGGCGGAGGAGCCGCTAGCGGACTACGTTTTCCAGGTGCGGAGGTGCGCTAGCGGACTACCCCTAAATGAGCGGTGGTGCCCACCTCTGAATATATATATATATATATATTATATATATTATCATATATATATAATATATTTATATAAATAATAGTATATATACTATATATATATATATATTATATATAATATATATATATATATATACCTAATATAATATATATAGGATGTTTTGTTAAGTATACACAGTAAATCTATACATACTTAAAATTATCATAACCTTACTTATATTAATATTAGAGCAGAGGGGTGTCACCCCCTATTTTTATGAAAATCACAGGATATACTCTAAGAAAATTAATAATGAAGAATAGTGAAAACGAAAATCGTGTCTCTTTAGGGAAAAAAGTACAGCCTCTCAAAGTTGTTAAAAATCCCATTAGGATTGAATCTATATATTAAAAAAATAAAAATAAATAAAATTCCACCAAGGACTATACTCTAAAAAAAATAATAACGAAGAATAGTGAAAACGAAAATGATTTAAGTCTTAGGAAAAAAATGTTACAGCCTCTCATAGTTTAAATTTTCCCATAGGCTTTCTTCTAAAAAAAATTAGTAAGCCTCGTGCTCGTTTTAGGGCCATCCTAGTTCAGGTTATAAGATTTGTTAAGTATACATAAATTTTATCTGTGTATACTTAACCAAACTTATCATAACCTGAACTAGAGGGCCTGTAATGAGACCCTAACCTTGATTGGGATCAAAATGAAAAAGCCTTATGGGAGTTTTAACCACTTTTGAGAGGCTGCAATTTAACTTTTTTTCCTAATAGAGTACGGCCACTTTTGGTTTTCACTATTCTTCATTATTATATTATTAGAGGTATATGCTGTGGATTTTTTATAATACAATGCGGGCAGTGACAACCCCTCTAGGTCTTACTATTACCTTTTACTTATTTTCGATCGTTAACATGAAATATGGAAAATCCCGAATAACGTTGTTAATTAATATTTTCTAAATTGTTAGGCAATTTCTATTAACAACATGTGCAACGTTGCTTGCATACAATACTCAGACTACTTAAAAAAATTACGCTTAGGCTCTACGATCACCCTTTTTTGGATTCTTATGTACATAATTTGTCCTCAATGTTTTGGAATCGTTCAAAAGTGTCATAAAAGTACCATATTTTAGCACCAGTTTACTTAAAAATATATATAAAAAAAAGAAAACGGAAGTTCAAAAAACTCAAACCATATTATATACTTTTTTGCTGTAACTAGTTTCACCTTATTTTACAAAAATCTTTGAAATTTTTTTTTTCATATTTATTGAGTTAAATGAAAAACTAAACAATTACCATAGGGTAGATGCACAGCAGGTTGGCATGCATGCAGGCAGACCACTAGCTCCAAATTCGTGCTGCGCCGGTTGTAAACAAACTTACTCGCATAATTCATATTGTTGATTTAAAACACTTATGCACTAGGTATAATATTGGCATTTCGTAAAAGAAATATAGGCGTCCCTTTCATTTTTAATATTCTCGTAAAGAACACAGAAATTAACACATTCCTTACATTCTTACAACTAAAATCCTCCAACAACTAAGAAATAAATTGGTATCGACACCTAAAAAAAATAGAGTATCTACTTTTCCAAAATATTTTTCATAAAAAATATAAGTTGCTAGGAAAATGATACTTTTGAATGATTCCAAAACATTGGGCACTATCTACATAAGGACCCCCTTTTTTAAATTATTTGTCGCTAAATGAGGATTAGGTTCCTATCCAACATTTCACTATTTAAAACTAGCATTAATGTGATATAATATCTTTTTATCTTTTTTTATGCCAGTCCTGACAGGTTTTGCAAACGCCTTGCTAGCAGACACTAACCTAGCTAGTTCAAACGGTTTATTTACATTGCAGTAATTGCACTAACAAAGGCAATTAATAAATTTTATGCTTCATTATTTACTGTCTTTAACAATTGATTTATTTCCGAACGTTGTTTTAACGTACATATACTAAACTCTTACGATTAACCTATCAAAATAGCAGGGTACACAATTGAAGAAACTTTTAGTTATACAGTACCTTTCTGATCTCTTTTTCCGTCTTTCCTTTTTTTCTTCTTCTTCACCTCCTTCCTTTCTCTTTTCCTCTTACAAGCACTCATACTAATTTTTATTTTAAAAAAATTACCACCTTTTGATCCACACTCAACAACCCTCGGCGTTACACTATTTTTTTTTTTGTTTTGTTTGTTTCTGAGAGCGGAACTCACCAACAAAAGGGCATATGGCCGTCCGCTCCAGGCCCAGACAAAAAAACTGCCCTTTTCAGGCTAGCCACGAGCTCAAGGCCAAGAGAACCCACCTGCACGAGAGCCCGGAGAGGCCTGTTTGATACTCTCTTGTTACACTATTATGCAATAACAAATGAACTAACAAATGAGTAAATTTATGGTTGTACATATTTTATTGAACTGGAAATGGGCTATAAATATTATTTTCGATTGCCAATCCAAGCTTTATTATGAGTAAAGCAAAATTAAGTTATATATATAATATATATATATATATATAATATATATATAGTATATATATATATATATATATATATATATATATATTATATTATATATATATATATATAATATAATATATAATATATAATATATATATATATATTATATATATATATATATATATATATATATATATATATTATTATATATATACGGTATTATATATTAAGATCATATACATTTCCCATCCACAAAGTTAAAATGCAGGCTAACTTTTTCAAATGAAAAGAAAGTTAATAGTGGAAAGGGGAGAAATTTATTTAACTAAAAAAACAAACTTTCTTTATAAATGGTGAATTTTCAAGTATAATTTAATTAATATTAACAAAAAAGTAAAAAGAAATTAATATATATTTTTGGGGGGCTTCACACTATGAATTCGGAATTTTCAGCTGATTTTGACCCTACAAACACCAAACTGGTAGCTCTTTTTTGCCCTCTAAAACGTCATTTTAGAGTATTTTCTGTGTCTGTAGTCATTCTTTCAGAATTTTCAATTTTTCAAAACCTAAGTTTTTGACATTTTTCCTTATCAACTTCCAGAATTTTTTTTCGAAATGACTTCAAACTTGAAATATGCATAGATAGGTCCATTACCTACAATATGCACGAAGTAATTTTTCGATTTATTGAGTTTTGTGTTCAGCGTTGTCCAATTTCAAAAGACACTTTTTCTGGATTTTAAAATGAAAAATTGTGATAATTTTTTTCTGTTCGTGCGAAGTGAATGAAATTTTCAAGGGGATATGTAGTCGGGAGAGATGCTTTTGAAATTGTAGCGTATTCTATGCAAATATTTTTCGAGATCCGGTAAAAAAAAGCTATTAAAATTCAAAATAATTCACTGAATACATTTTCATGAATAACACAGTCATACCAGCTGAAAAATATGTATTATGCTGAATTAACACAAAATTGCAAAACACAAAATAAAATATTCGAGAGAAAGCTAAGCTGCATGAACAATGAAAATAGTAAGACAAAATTTATAACAATCATATTAGGAAGTAAAATATTTCATTGATAAGTTCATGCTTCAGTTTCCGAACAACTTTATAAGAATTAAAAATTCCTGTTCGCAAAATAAGTTGTTAAAAATGACAGCATGATTTTTTTTTTTTTTGCTTCCTCATTTGCAATTTTGAAAGAACATGCAGGTGTTGACTTTCAAAAAAGTAACAGATTTGTCACGTTATGAAACTAAATATATTAGATAAAAGTTTAAAAAGTGACTCTGCCAATTTGCCTTCAGAAATTCTTCTGGAAACAGTCGAGCAATCTGTCATAGTAGGTTCGGGTATTCACCAATCCAACTAACAATATTGGAATCAAGCTTTAGAAAGTAATTATAGAACAGCTTTATGAGTTTGGTGAGATGTCCTATAACTGTCCCCCAAAGAAAAATCTTCATAATCTCCCAAAAATACAACAAACGGGCAACGGCTCATATCGATTATTTGCCTCCCAGTTAAGCTCAAGGCCAAATTTTTTTTTAAAATTCTACGTTATCGAATAAAGTGATTAGAATTGCTCTTTTGGTGCTGCCGCACACGCGTGGTTTTTTTTTTTCATTGCAGAGTTGAAATTTAAATTATAAATATAAAAATAAATTTACATGTATAAATAGACAAGAGCAAAAGGTTATTGTTAGAGTTAGTTAAGTTTACATAGATTTAAACTATATATACGTTAAGTAAATGTTATTATGAGTTTAGTTAATTTACATAGATTTTGAAACTTTTTTTTAAAAACTACTTTTTTAGAGGTGTGAAGCTGTTTTAATAATAAAGTTTCAATTTTGATTTTACGCCATTTTCACTTCAATTTTATGAAATGCTTGTTCGAATTCATACAATCGATATGCATATGGCTGTGCGGAGGCAGACAATCGAAAACATGATCCAACTAACTTTGGACTATACCGTTTTCTGACTGGCACTTTTCTGAGTTCCAATACAGAAAGATTTAATCCAACACACTGAAATATTTTACTGTTGTGAACTACATAATATACAAGTAACATGCTAAGCTACTCAACAACTCTTCCTTAAGTCCCATTTGAAGATAATGATTACCATTCCACCAGTACTATCAACTATATAGTATTGGATTTAAAATGACATTACGTTTTAACGTTTGATAAA
>JABUQX010021297.1:15000-27500 GCA_015478945.1 Trachelipus rathkii | reverse complement strand
TCCCGCGTATTCGGGTGCTAGTGGGAGACCGGAAACCGAACTTAACATCCAAAGAGCAACTGGTTGTGTAAGGACGTAAAGCGGATTGTGAGTGTCAGGCCTTCGAAATCGTGGACATTTGACTGGGACGTCAGGGAGCGAATAAATCCCCAACGCAGATTAATTTACATCGTTAATAATTTAGTGGCGGTTGCCAAAGATATTGGATATAGTCCTCACTGGAGGTTAACAACAATTATAGCTGCTCTCATGTATATATTGTAAAATAAAGTGTGGTTTTTCATCGTCTTTCAAGATAGCTACCTTCCGTTGCCAAGAACGAACTCTTTTATTTATTAACCATTTGGTTCTATAGCAACCATCCGGTTACAACTGGTGGCTCGTAACTTTCTTGGACGGAAGATCAACAGCAGATTGAGAGCAGCAGTACTACAAGAGGTCAAAAACAAAAGCTAAGTACAGGGAATATTATATTACAAGTTGTGGGTGAGGATTATTTTGTTTGGGAAAGCACCGGTGGGTGGGTTCTGAGCTTGAAAAACTGATAAAACATAAAAAAAAAACAAAAAAAAAAAAAAAATCTGAATTTTTTTTATTTGTTAAAAAACAACAATTGTAAGGAAATTTTTTTTTTGCTCCGTTGCACTTTTTTTTTGTTTTGCACATTTTGCGCCTCAAGTAAAAATAATTTAATGATGGGAAGCGCAGAAGAAATTAAGTTGAGCCAACCGCAAAGAAAACTCTAGTTCAATGAACTCTTGACCATGCTGCACAGATCATAACAGAGGAAAAAAACGACAGTGGCTTTTAACAAAATACAGACAGTGTGCTGGGTCCTTGGCCCAGGCATTACAGAATGAAAAAGCGAGTACAGAGCACAAAGAATCAGCAATAGGAAAAGGGAGCCCTAATTTGGGACAAAACTTGAACATAAAACAGGACGACCAAACGCGACACGGAACAACTAAGAAGAAATACATAAAGGAGAAACAGAATGTACGATATGAATTGAAATACAGACATGATACTTCGGATGAAGTAGAGAGTAGTGCTTTCAGAGGTAGGAGTGATGGTAACAACGAAAGTGACCAAGAACAAGCAAGAAAGAAAAGAAATAAGAAGAAAAGGACAGCCAGAAAGTATACTGTAGATGAGAGCTCGGCTACAGAAAATGATCATGTTGAAGACGTTGAAGACAGCGAACGGGACAAAGGGGGAAAGCTGTGGCTGAATAGACTGGTCGAGTTAGAGAAAACGGGGATGGAGCCAAGTATGGCAGTAAATAGAGTTCTTATCATTCTGGCTGGAGAACTGTTGGAGGTTTTAAGAACGTTCAGTAAGGCAAGTGTGAAGGCTGTCAAGCCCTTAAAATATGGAAAGGAGAAAGTTCAAACCTTCGATGCTTTCATCGAAGATTATGAAAGATATGCCAGAGAACAGCTAGGGAAAGATAAAAATCGTTGGGCGGTAGACTTGCGAAACTTTTTGGAGGGTCCATCGTTGAGGACCTATTACAGCATCTACCGGGCCAAATTGAGTTATACAACGATAGTGACAAGACTGAGAAGTTGGTGTAAAGAGGAGAAAGATAATGAGGTTTTAGATTTACAACGGGAGTTTTGGAGAATAGAAATGAAGAGGAATGAGAAGTTGGCAGAGTTTGCCCTAAGGTTGCAAACGACATATGAGGCAGCCACAAGCGAGGAACAAAGGGACGTGGAGATGCTAAAAAAACAATTTGTAGAATGTTTGCCGAAAAAAATGGCTAGGAGATTTAAAGTCCGGATGGGAGGGGAGAAAGAAAGTACAAAGATTAGATGGAAAGATGTCGTCACTTGGGCTCAAGAAGAAGATAAACTGGAAGAACAAGAAAATGAGGAACCCGAAGCTGCCGCAATTCCAATATGGGCGACGTTACAGGGAGAAAGACAAGAAAGACCAACATATGCCGACCAAGTACGGTACGGTAGACCGTTGCCCTCCTCCCATGGAAAAGAACATAAGGGATTCACTGACCGGAATACTGGACCGTATGAGCAACAAGGTGGGAGGTGTTATCACTGCGATAGGACAGGACACATAAAGAGAGACTGCTGGAGGTTTAGAGGGTGGTGTTTGGTGTGTGGTAGCAGTGAGCACACGATTGCCAATTGTGGAATGAAGACCAGGAGCAGGGACAGACGTCAGCAAGGAGAGCAAAGAGGTGGTGGAGAACGTACCGAAAATAGTGCCAGGGCTCACGGTGTTGATGAACGCAAATGTGTTGTGTGCGAGGAAAGTGGGCATTTGTGGGAGTCTTGCCCTATGAGGGCAGAAGTGGAAGAACTGAAAAAGAAGAGAAAACCAGGAGTCTCGGGAAACGAGAACGCTCCGCCATTATCGGGAGTGGGCCGGAGCCAACCAGAGTAATGGAAGCACAAGCAAGTATCCCGGTTAACCAAGGGTGGTCAATACTGAATCCGGAGGCAAGAGAGTTTGTGACGACGGGCCTTAGCCCTTTACAGCAACGACCAGCAAAAATAAGAAAGACAATAGATGAAACAGCAGATGAAGTAACAACTGGGGTTTATAGAACTAATGGGAGGAATAATTATGGTAGAGATGACAGTATCCAGTTGACCCCATTATTACGGTTTAAAATACAGCTTGATAGTAAGGAAACGCTTGCCATAATGGATTCAGGATCACAATACTGTATTATTGGAGAAAATTTATTAAAAGAGATCTCGAATCCAGAAATAACCAGTAGGTTAATGAAATTGAGAGGTATAGGGGACCCATCTCACTGCACAGAATCCCAGAGAACCGCTACTCTGAGAGTGACCATTGACGGAATTGAGTACGGTCGATTTGAGTTTTTAGTAGTAAAGTATCTGAAAAGAAGGTGTCATCTTGGGAATGCCTTTCCTAACAAAGAATCAGATTAAGTTAAATGTAGCAGAAAAGACGTTTACGCGTTATGGTGAGACGGGCATTATAGAGCATGTACATTTGCCAACTGACCCTGGAAATTGTGTTCGGGTCGTAACTGCACTACCAGTGTATGTTGTGGAAGGTATAGCCATCATAGAGGATGGATGGGTACGGGTGAAAGCATGTTGGAAGTCGGAACAGATCACACCAAGAACGGGTACAGAATGGGAAAACGAACGTTCGGAAGAATTATTGATCGACAACAAGGAAGATAAGAATAAAAGGGGTTATAATAAAAGATTCAGGATGCTGCCGGGATTAGTGAAATGGAAAGACAATCAAGGAGAAGTGTTGGTGAAGAAATTGACCGCCGGAAGAACATATTTGGGGAGGGGTGAGATCCTCGGTACAGCACACTTGATGGTGGATGAGGGTGATTTGGTAAAGTTCGAAGCAAAAACGTGTGCAGTAAATACTATAATACAAGAGCCACCGGAACAACCAGTCATTGAACAAGAGTGGACGAAAGAAAGATTGAGTGATGAAATAGAATTTATGGAAGAATTAACAACTGAACATCGTGAGAAGATAACAGAAGCATTATGGGACTACCGATCGGTATTTAGCAGAAGTGATGCAGACGTGAGCAGGACATCGATGACACCATACAAAATCAAACTACACGATGACACCCCAATTTACCAAAGAGCAAGAAGGTTCGACCAGAGAACGAATGATGAAATAGAAAGTCAAGTGAGGGAGCTGTGTTTGAGAGACATTGTGGAACCTTGTGCTTCAGAGTGGAGTTTCCCTATAGTTCCGATTAGAAAAAAAGATGGCACATTACGTCTATGTGTAGACTACCGTAGGCTTAATAAAGTAACTGAGGCTGACCGATTTCCCATGACCAACATCACCGAAACGATCTTCGGTTGTCATGGAGCTTACTATTTTACAAGTATGGACCTGGTTAAGGGGTATTACCAGATGCAGTTGGAGGAAGATAGCAAAGACTATACTGCATTTTCCACAGTAAGCGGACAATACAGGTTTAAAAGATTGAGCTTTGGACTCAAGAATGGGCCAGCTGCGTTCCAGAGGGAAATGCAACGGATATTAACTGGGTTTAGTAGGGATAAAGTCGTAATTTATGTAGACGATGTGCTTTTGATTTCGAAGGGATTCGATGAGCATCTAACCTTAATAAAACGTGTCCTCCAGAAGTTTTGTGAAGCCAATGTAAAAATAAAAGTGAGTAAATGTAAATGGGTACAAAAGGAAGTTCAATTTTTAGGCCATATAATTGGCAGAACCGGTATAAGAAAGCTGCCGGAATACGTAAATCAAATCGACAAATTAGAAAAGCCGAAGAATGTTGGAGAATTAAGAAGATATCTTGGAATGATTAACTTCCAGAGGAAATTCATTCGAAATTGTTCAGAAGTGGCGGCACCTCTTAGTGTGCTAACTGGTGGAAAAAGAAAAGATTTGATCGAATGGACGACGGAAAGAACTAAATCATTTGAAGAATTAAAAAGGCGGATGAAGGATTCAGTAGAATTGGCGTTCCCAGATTTTTCATCACATGCGAAAAAGTTAGAATTGTTTGTAGATGCTAGCGGAACTGGTATGGGGGCTGGCCTTTGCCAAAAGCAGAATGGAGAAAGAAGGGTAATTGCGTATAATTCCCATTCATTTAGCGCTTGTGAGAGAAGAGCGTCGACCATAGAAAGAGAACTATTGGCTATAAGATGGGGTATTAAAAGCTTTAGACCGTTCCTGTTGGGACAGACTTTCATTCTTTATACTGATCATAGACCATTGGTCTATTTAGATACAATGAAGTTGGTGGACAGTAAATTGGCACGCGTCTTGGATGATCTCAGCGAATATAGTTTTGAAATTCAATATTATCCTGGAAAAGAAAATGTGTTTGCGGACACCTGGTCCAGGTGCCACGGCAGTATTGAGGAGAGAGCGGAAGTCGTTGACCCCCTTGCGCTCCCAAAGGGATTGCTGTTGGTGAAATTAGTTCCAGGAGGAGCAGACTCCCTGTTTCAAAGCCTAAAGATTGTTTTAGATAACGCCCATCTGGAAGGAGTTCCAAGGAATTTTAGAAACCTGCGGGAAGTTTTGTTGGATAAGCTTATTTTGGAAAGGAGGGTATACGGGATAGAGAAACGGGCAAAAGCAGTAAAATACTTAAGAGCACTGAAAGAACCTGGAAGAGAGCCCGTGCCGGAAGTACTATTGGCAGCCAGCGATGTTTTCAAAGTAAAGATATGGCTCCATCATGGAACATGCTGTTCGGTGGCTTATATTGGCCCCAAGATGAGAGAAGAAGAACACCTGGAGGATGTGCACTTGCAGGTGCTGGGAGGAAGCCATTTTAATCCCTTAAAAGATAATGGCACATTCAGCCCAACAAATTGGAATACCATGACGGAAGAAATACCAATCATTTCGGATAACGAGGAAGAATTTCAAGAAGATGGACAGGATACCGATGGGGAACATCATCAAGAGGAAGAAGAAGCAAGTGAGGATGAAGAAACTAACTTGTTGAGTCACCATTATGGTGAAGGATTGGAGATAAATCTGTTGATGAAAGAAAGAGGCCACATTTCAAGACTGAGCTGTAACCACATTTTGAAGGGGGTTGCCTGGAAAGAAGTGTGTATAGGGGAGGTGACAAAATGTGCGTTTCTAGACACTGGTGCAGTGATCAGTTTAATACAGGAGGCCGTCGTAAATGATCTTACGCAATTTGGGCACATACGACGAGAATGGCCAGTGGAAGTAATGCTTAATGGTGTGGGCACCGGGGAGGTGGAGTGTACAAGAGCAGTGGAAGTCACCATAAACACGAAATATCGACAGGTAACATTGCCATTGGTGGTGGTTAAAGATGAGTATATCCCAGCTTGCCTCTTGTTGGGCATGAACTATCTTGTAGAAACTGAAGCAGTTCTAGATTTTGGTGAAGGAATAATTTTGCATGGTGAAGATTCTGAGAATGTGAGTGACACGTTTATAACAACGGTGGCGGTAAATAATGTATCGGTTAACAGAAACAGTAGTCAATTAATGGAAATAGCGCCAGAGGAGATCATGAAATTACAAAGTAGATCAGAAGCTATAAAAACCCTGAGAGAGAGGGTGAGAAATGGCCAACAAATTGAGAAGACCGATCTCTTAAAAGAATTTTACCAGTACAGAGAAGATTTTGCCATAAACCAAGGAATTTTAGTGAAGAAACTGGGAACAAATTATTATAGTGCAGTGGTGGGATTCAGACAACTTGTACATGTAAGCGTGACCATACACAGAAATCTTGCGCACATAGGACGAGACAAATTATTAGATGCAGTAGTGAAGTATGTGTGGCACCCAAAAATATACACAGTGGTTCAGGAAGTATGCAGGACTTGCCCGAAGTGCCAACTAATGAAGATTGAGCATACGGTAGTATACCCACCTATCTGGAAGATTGAAGTGAAAAATCCATTTGAGATGGTTGCCGTGGACGTTATGTCCATGCCAAAAACGAGATTGGGAAATGTAGCATGCCTGGTTGCAATTGATCATTGTAGTAAATGGGCAATGGTGAGGCCACTGAAAAATAAGGTAGCAAAAAGTGTATCGGATGCATTTGAATATCATATGTTACCAAGTTTCATACATGCACCGTACAAGATACTGACTGATAATGGAGTGGAGTTTAGGAGTCGGAGGTTCGAGCAGATGTTGAGGAGCTATGGGATTGACCACATTTATAGTAGTCCTTATAAGCCATCAAGTAACGGGGCAGTGGAGCGTGTCAATAGAACGTTTGCAGAGCTAGTGAAGAATGTAGTAGCTGAAGAATTGGATTGGGACATTTGTCTGCCGAGAGTGGTGTTGACATATAACAACACAAAACATACTGAACTGGGGATGTCACCAGCAGAGAAATTAATGACGGAACATCATGAAAGAGGAGTGATGCTACCCATCCCAAGAGAAGAACAAGGAAAGTGGAGAGAGGGACACCCTAATTGGTTACCCTATGCAGTGGGTGTAAAAGTTAAAAGGAAGATTATAAGTGTAGATAGGTCAGTAGACAAGAAGTTGGGAGAAAGATTTGCAGGGCCCTACGTAGTTACCAAAGTTGTATCCGAGGGAATGACGTATGAGATCGAAAGGGAAGGAAAAACTATAAAGGCACATTACTCACATTTGAAAGTTTGGGCAGATCCGCCTCCTTACTTGTTACAGCATTTCCGACAAGAGAACGAAGAAGTAGAATTAGAGACCTCACAAGTAAACTCGCCTGAAGAAATTGATTCTGAGATGGAGACATCGGAATGTGGGCCCAGGTCGGGGTTTTTAAGGAACGTTGCAGTACAAATGGAGAAGAACCATTCGGTCAAGTGTAGGAAGAACCAGTCGGTCGAACGTGTACAGGACCAGTTGGTCGAAGAGGAGCGTAACCCTTTGGTCAGGGGTGGACACAACCGTCCGGAACAGCGTACAATTTTGTGGAGTAAGAACCAGTCGGTCGTTACGCGGACGGAAAAGAAGAAAGGAGCCCAGTTAAAGAAGGCGTGGCAGATGTTGAAAGAAGTAGCGACAGCAAGCGTCAAAACGAAGAAGGTTGCAGCAGTACAGACGGACCAATTGATAACATTCGATATAGGGACACAAACGAGCTATACGGAATCGGTCCCCTCACCTATTGATGCCAGTGAACAGTTGGACTGGTTTGACAACAATGATACAAATAGTGACGGAAACAGTGACTTTGACATCCGGAAATTTGAGGCGTCGCTACGGTTCCCGGAGAACAGTTATTTGTTGGCCGCAATAGGAAGCGACAGGAGTGATTTGGAAGAAGAAACGCCATTTGGCCAGTTGGAGGAGGAGTTGCCTGTACCTGGGACTGGACAGTCAGAAATGGAAGAGAGAGCCCTGAACTCAGCAGAGGACTTAGAAACACCAGAACCAACAAGGAAATCCCTATATGAAGAGTTGAAGGAAGTTGGGGAAAGCCCGGAGAACATGAATAAAGGTCAAGAACCAATATACGTAGAGAATTGTGAACAAGCTGAGGAAAGTCAATACTCGCCACCACAAACAAGATCACGAGGATCAGTTCCAGAATTGTCAAACGTACAAGGGAAGATTCTGGAGTACGAAAGACGGACAGAAGCAAAAAAGGCGTCAAGGAGGAGGAACCAGTGTAATTATTTTTCTTGTTAGAGATTGGACAACCAATCTCTGAGGGGGAGTCGTACAATAGGGCGATTTAAAGAAATCCCTAAACCAACTAAAATATTCTGAAATGAAGAAAATCGGTACTGGAATCGCGTCTTTTTATATGTGGAAATTTTGCGTAAAGTTGTTCCAAAATAACGAGTGAAATAAAGGTGATATTTACGGAGAACGAAAAAGCAGATTATCAAAGTTCAAATTGAAAATCATTAACAAGTTAATTAAAGTCCCGCGTATTCGGGTAAGTTTAAGAGTAAAATTTTGTAAAAGTTTAAGTTGTTTTTATCTGTAGATGACGAGGAGGATTTGAGGAAAACGAATAGTCAAATTTAAGTTAATGCAATAGCTGAAAGAAAATTCAAGTTAGAATAAAGATCAAGTTTAAAATTTAAGTTTAGAATAAAGCATTCAAGTTTAGGAAAAAGTTCAAATTTAAAAGTCAAGTTTAGGAAAAAGTTCAAATTTAAAAGTCAAATTTAGAATAAAGTGCAAGTTTAAAATTCAAGTTTAGAATAAAGCAGTCAAGTTAAAATAGCTGAGTAATAGTTGGAATAAAACATTTAAAATCAGGTGATCAAAAATAAAGTTAAAGACGAGACGAAATATTGTAGTTGAAAGAAAATGTTAAGATTTGGAAAAACATATTATTATTATTATTATTATTATTATTATTATTATTATTATTATTATTATTATTATTATTATTATTATTATTATTATTATTATTATTATTATTATTATTATTATTATATTATTATTATTATTATTATTATTATTATTATTATTATTATTATTATTATTATTATTATTATATTATTATTATTATTATTATTATTATTATTATTATTATTATTATTATTATTATAAGTATTATTATGACTTTATTAAGCATGTTATTATGATAATTATTAATGATTAATTAATATGATTATTATTATGATCATTACTATGATAGACCAATTGAGAGAGTCCGATTGTGACTGGTGCAGTTATTATTATTATTATTATTATTATTATTATTATTATTATTATTTTATTATTATTATTATTATTATTATTTATTATTATTATTAGTCTATTATTGATACTAATTATTATTATTGCCAATTTGTCTTTTTTTTGCAATGTATTATATTATTATTATTATTATTATTATTATTATTATTATTATTATTATTATTATTATTATTATTATTGCTACAAATTATTATCATTGCAGTTACAGCCGTTATTGCTTTATTTTATTATTATTATTATTATTATTATTATTATTATTATTATTATTATTATTATTATTGCTATTATTATTGCTATTATTATTGCTATTATTATTGCTATTATTATTGCTATTATTATTGCTATTATTATTGCTATTATTATTATTATTATTATTATTATTATTATTATTATTATTTTATTATTATTATTATTATATTGCAGTTGCCGCCGTTATTCAGTTGCAGTATTTATTATATTATAATTAATTTATAAAATAGGTGAATATTACTTATTATTTATTATTATTATTATTATTATTATTATTATTATTATTATTATTATTATTATTATTATTATTATTATTATTATTATTATTATTATTATTATTATTATATTATATTATTATTATTATTATTATTATTATTATTATAATTATATTATTATATTATATTATTATTTTATTATTATATTATATTTTTATTATTATTATTAGTATTAGTATTATTACTACTACTACTACTACCACTACTATTATTACTACTACTATTACTTATTATTATTATTATTATTATTATTATTATTATTATTATATTATTATTATTATTATTATTATTATTATTTGATTATTATTATATATACTACTAGTTTTATTACTACGATTATTATTATATTTTATTATTTATTTATTATATTATTCATTATTATTATTATTATTATTATTATTATTATTACTACTACTACTACTACTACTACTACTACTACTACTACTACTACTACTACTACTACTACTACTACTACTACTACTATTATTATTATTACTACTACTATTACTTATTATTATTATTATTATTATTTATTATTATTATTATTAATTATTATTATTTATTTAATTACTATTATTAATAACTATATTACCATTATTATGAATTATTATTATACTTATTATTATTATTATTATATTATTGTATTATTATTACTACTGACTCCTACTTCTACTAATACTACTACAACTACTTACACTACTACTACTACTACTATTACTACTACCAAATATTATATTGTTATAATTTTATTATTATTATTATATTATTATTATTATTATTATTATTATTATTATTATTATTATTATTATTATTATTATTATTATTATTATTATTATTATTATTATTATTATTATTATTATTATTTTAGTATGATTCATTTAATCAGCCACTGTTGTGGTTTCACATTGTCAGGTGCTAGTGGGAGACCGGAAACCGAACTTAACATTCAAAGAGCAACTGGTCGTGTAAGGACGTAAAGCGGATTGCGAGTGTCAGGCTTTCGAAATCGTGGACATTTGACTGGGACGTCAGGGAGCGAATAAATCCCCAACGCAGATTAATTTACATCGTTAATAATTTAGTGGCGGTTGCCAAAGATATTGGATATAGTCCTCACTGGAGGTCAATTATTATAGCTGCTCTCGTGTATATATTTGTAAAATAAAGTGTGGTTTTCATCGTCTTTCAAGATAGCTACCTTCCGTTGCCAAGAACGAACTCTTTTTATTTATTCAACAGTTTGGTATCGTATAGCAACCATCGGGTTACAATTATATATAATTATAATATATAGATATTATATATATAATATATATATATATATATATATATATATATATATATATATATGATATATATATATTATAATAATATTATATATATATTATATACATATATATATATATATATATAATTATATATATATAGATATATATATATATATATATATAATATATAATATATATATATAATATATTATTATTAATATATATATATATATATATATATATAATATATTATTATATATATATATATACTTAATATATATATATATATATAATATTATATATATATATATATATATATATATATATATATATTATATAATATAATCATCACCCACCTTCCTTCCCCAGATTGGGGAAAATGTGCGTTACATGCACTGGAAACAGAAAAGTAGTAGAAGAATATGACGCAAGTCGAAAGAAATCCACCCCAGGGCTTCACGGGACTGAGACGTAACCCTCACAGTGGCATCTCGTCAATGTCGGGTTCATTCTTTGGCCCAGGTGGGCCACAACCATATGCCCTCACAAAACCCCGCCATTCACTCCTATTATGCACCTTTCTTCTCGCCTCTGCCAAACTCACATTTCTCTCCTCCAGCGCATTCCTTTACTGACTCAATCCACTTTTTTTCGGTCTCCCAGCCGGGCGATTCCCAGCACATTCACCACTATACATCCGCTTAACCAACCGGCTATCATCCATCCTTTTCACATGATCAAACCATCTCAATGTACTCCTTTACTCCTTTATTCTCTCCTTAATGCTCTCATTCCTTATTTTATCAGTTTTTTTCACACCTACCACTCCCCTAAGATTGACCATCTGAACACATTGTATTTTACATTTATATCTCTTATTCCAGACCATAGTTTCACTACTATACATTAACACAGGTAACAACATACCCTCATGTAAAACCCTAGCGCACTCAAGACATAGTCCATTTACATCCACCAACGATTTAATAGCACCAGCCACCTTCCTACCATTCACAACTTTACTACTACACTCCCCCTAAGATTGACCATCTGAACACATTGTATTTTACATCTATATCTCTTATTCTAGACCATAGTTTCACTTACTATACATTAACTCACGGTAACAACCATACCTATGTAAAAACCCTTAGGCCACTCAAGGACTTAGTCCGTTTACATCCACCAACGATTTAATAGCACCAGCCACCTTCCTACCATTCACAACTTTACTACTACACTCTGCATTGTCCATTCCCTTTTCATACAATATATATCCTAAATATTTAAACTCAGACACTTGTTCCAGTTGTTCATCATCCAACATAACTTCACACCGAGGACTGTTCTCACTCACAACTATAACCTTAGTCTTATCTATGTTTACTTTCAATCCCCTTCTTTTACAAACCCTGCCAAATCCCTCTACCAATCCTCTCAAACTCTCTTCAGATTCTCCACACAAAACCAAATCATTCGCATATAAATAGGTAGGGCACCCTCCACTCTCTTCCATTCTCCAGCA
>JABUQX010021297.1:0-7500 GCA_015478945.1 Trachelipus rathkii | reverse complement strand
TCCGAGTCCGCGTCCGCAGGTGAACACCGTCGCGAAACCGCCCGCCGCGGCGCCCGCAGGCGCAATATTCCCGCCCGCGCGGGGTGCGCCCCGCAGGCGCAATATTTCGCGTAACCGCCACCGCGTGCGTCCGCAGACGCCAATATTACCGCGGAACAACAACCATGGTAACAATGTTAAATTATTCAAGAACTTCTTATCAAAGGACTGATTATTAGGAATTCATTTTTACTACAATTGTACGAAATTTTAATAAAAACATATACGTTTACATATCTTAAAAGCAGTAAAATCAGTAAATCAATAGAGAGTGTTACCTAACACCGGAATAGTATGCTTTGGTTTTACTGCTTTACTGCTTTTACTCACAATGTTTTACTGCTTTAACTATATGTTTTACTCTTTAACTCATATATTGATTAACATTACCGATACCTTAAAAGCCAGTAAATCAGTAATCAATAAGAGGTGTTACCTAAGCACAAAGGATTAGTATGCTTTTGTATTTACTGCTTTACTGCTTTAACTCATGTTGTACTGCTTTAACGCTTTAACTTTCTGCGTTACTGTTTTAACTCATATGCTTTACTGCTTCCTCTAATTTATTTATTAACAGTCTGTTCCTTTTATATTTTTTCATTTTGTTAATATATTGTATTTAGTATTATTTTTATTATTTTTTATTATTTTTATTATTATTTAAAATTGAATTGTAAGAAAAACACACGCAGTTGTCTGAATATATAAAACATTTTATTTTAAACTTAAAAAATTGTACAAATTTTATTAAAAAAACCATATACTTTACATACCTTAAAGCAGGTAAATCAGAAAATCAATAGAGGTGTTACCTAACCCCTAAGGGATTAGTATGCTTTTGTTTACTGGCTTTACGCCTTTAAACTTCATGTTTTACTGCTTTAAACTAATGTTTTACTGCTTTAACTCATGTTTACTGCTTTAACTCATTTGTTTTACTGCTTTACTGTTGTAACTCATTTGTTTACTGCTTTAACTCATTTATTTATTAACATTATTGTTTCTTTTATATTTATTTTATTTTAATACCTTTTTATTTATAAATTTTTTTATTATTATTTAAAAATTGTAATGTAGAAAAACACACATAGGGTCTGATATATAAACATTTTATTTAATAAAATTGTTACGAAATTTTATTAAAAAAAAAAAACAATTAATAATTACTGCTTTACAGCTTTAATTAATCTCATTATTCATTAATTCACTTAACGGTAATGGATGTGGAGAAATTTACGTCCGAAGTTCCGGCTACCATGATCTTGTAGCTTACCCAATAGAGTGCGTAAATCAGGAATAGCATTATATAATATTTTAAAAGAACAATTATCTTTGAATGAAGCTTGTAAAAATAATATGTGTTACACTGTGATCACATAAAATGAAACATCTAAAGACGTTGTTATCAATCATGTAGGCATATACGATATTATATCATTGGACAATATACATGGACATAAAATTATTGTATTAGATGATTTAATGCACAAATTGAATGGAAATAGCAGAAGCGTTCACAATTTATTCTCACCATCTAAATATCTGTGTTTTTTTTTATAACACAGAATATTTTTCATTAAAGCAAGCATATGCGAAGTGTTTCTTTAAACACACGGTTATTTACTGTTGTATTGGCCAGAGAGAGACATGAGCAAATTAATGTATTGGCAACTCAAATGTTCCCCCTGCAAGAAAAGAGTTCTTTAAAGTATATAAAGAAGTTACATCCATCCCTCACGGTTATTTAATGTGTGAACTTCACCCCAAAAACACGCACAGAAGTGTTGCTCCGTACTAACATTCATGCCCTATGAGATAAGAAAACGTATACATACCTGAATAATTGAGTGCTCTAGTTGCAAATATACTACTTATAAAAAATTTAAAAGGCTGAAACATCTGAAAAACTAAACTAATGAGTGAGGATGAGAATTCATGCCAGTGCTGATATGTTGGAAGTCTGTGAAATCTTTATAAAAGGAAATGTCCATTTAAAACAGGCCTCAGAGGTAAAGCTACGTCGTTATAGAAACATCATTAAAAAACTCTCCAACATTACAAATCTTTGAAAATAAAAAGAAGTTACTACAAGCGAAGAGGGGATATTCCTACATTACTCCTTCTCCGTTATAGCTCCACTGATAACTAAGTGGTTGTCCCCATGATGAAGAAGGTTGCTGTACTTCCATATAATGAGTATGAGAAAATGAAGTATAATAATACAGCATCTGTACAGAATTCAGTTCCTCAGATTCAGCATTCACAACCTCTATATGAACAGTTATTACCACGCACTGTGCAAAATCCACAGTCACAGCTTCATCATTCACAACCTCAATATATGCAGATATTACCCCACAATGCATTGGCATTACAGCCTCTTTCACTTCAACAACAACAGTTGCATCAACAGAATCCTTATATTGTGAACGGATCTTTTCAGCAGCCTCTACCTCCCAGCTTATATGATCCTAAAGTTGAACAGATAACCAATTACGAGAAAGAAGTGTTACAGATTAAATTCAGAGCATTAAAAATCCATGAGAAACGTATTCTTATTACCAAGATGCCATCAAAAATTGATAGATTCTTAAAGACTTTTCTACATCCTCCATTACGTAAAACGCTACCCGATTGATGTAGATTATACCTAATGAATTTTAAAACTTTGAGTGAAAAAATGAAAGATAAATTTAAAAAATATCCCTAGAGAAGAGCTCTTACCTATTAGAGTACGTAAATCAGAATAGCTTTATATAATATTTTAAAAGAACAATTATCTTTGAAATTGAAAGAGGGCAGATCGTAATTGATGATGAAATAGTTAAAGGATCAAAAATATTGTGGATTGATAGCTGATCTCATCCGTAAACTGGAGAAAGGTCTGTAAAATATGGATGAGATCAAACAAGAACGTCAGACTATTAATTTTCCCGAACTTAACTAAATACACAATAATTTACAGATTTGGATAATATCCCAAAGATGCCAAGAACCTGATTCAAGTCCCTCTGGTACTTCTTACGCTTCAGATAAATTTTAAACGTGTTACAGAGCCGAATAAGAGAAAAACTTATAATAAAACCTATTGGATTAAATGCGTAATTATGTATATCATATATTTAATGTTAGTATGTTAATGCTTGTATATAAATAAATATGTTATTTTAAACCTTTTTCTTTAACCCTTGGTCCTATATGACATTTTTGGGTCAAATATTATATATATATATATATTTTATATATATATATATATTATATAAATATAATATATATAATATATATAATAATTTATATATATTATATATATATATATTATATTATATATCATATTATATTACATGTGGGTCAGTAGCCAACATGGAGGCCAAGGAGGTAGTTGATAAGTATTACTTCAATCTGAGGGAACCAAATAGTTTTGGCGGTTTCACTAGGTTTGCTTTAAGGTATCCTAATATTGAGAAAAAAGAGTTAAAAGCATATTTAGAGGGCGAAGAGGCATTTACTCTACATAAACCTGTAAGAAAAAATTTCCTACACGGAAAACCTTATCTCCGCAGCTCGACAGTGTTTGGCAATTAGATTTATCGGAAATGATTAAATATAGTTCTTATAATGAAGGATTTCAATACATACTTTTTACTATTGACGTATACTCTAGATACTTGTGGTTGAAGCCCTTAAAAGATAAAAGATCAGTCACAGTTGCCACTGCAGTACTTGAAATTATAGAGGATGAGCGGAGAACACCTAAATCATTCTGGACAGATTCAGGAATGAAATTCAAGGGGCGAGAGTTTCAGGAGCTGACTTGGGAGTATGGTATAAGCTATTACAATACATTTTCCGTAAACAAAGCGGCAATAGTTGAAAGAGTCCAACGTACTATTAAAGAACGCATGCATAGGTACTTTACTAAAATGAATACTTTTAAATATATTGATATACTGGACGATCTAGCTTATTCTTATAACAGATCTTACCATAGAACTATAAAGACAACACCTTTAGAAATGTCAAAAACTAGAGGACGTATGGCGCATATGGGATTGAAAAAGAAAACAAATAAAAAGATAATTCAGGAATAAAGGTAAACGATTATGTAAGAGTTTCTCGAACAGAAGAAGACTTCAGAAAGGCGGTATGAAGCCGGATTGACTACGGAAGTTTTTAAAGTGTCACAAGTATCCGTCCAACTCCGCGTCGTGTAGTTTTAAAGTTATTATTACTGGAAGAATTTAGATGGTGAAAAGAAAAAGGAGGATTTATAAACAAGAAATACAAAAGGTAAGGTTCAATCCTGTAACTCACTTTATAAAATTGAAAAGATATGTAGCTACGAGAGGTAAAGGAAAAAAAACAGTTACTTGTGAAAGAGGGATATCGGGGCAAAGTTTAATACTTAATATAAAGCAAGTGAAGTATAAGATCATTAATCAGTGTCATTATAATCAATGGAGAGTTTGTAGTACATTTTTATTTAACTTTGGCCGTCTTTCAGCCTCCTTGGTTTACATCCTGATAATAAACTCTCGGATTTTACTACTGTGTTAATGAATCCTTTACAGCTTAAAAGAGAGGAATACGAAGTAGGATTATGTGAAATGATATTAAATACGGACATAGAAAATTTGCCTCACAATCTATTCTGGATGGGGGTGTACAGAAGTGTAGAATGTGTTGAAACTATATTACAAGTGGAAGATACTCGTTTTCTGAAAAGGACTACAATTGCCAAAAAGCTGAATACGACAACATTTGCTACAAAAGAAAATACTTCTTTGAAGAATTTACTTTGCGGAGGTCATATTTTAAATCGGTGCCTGCTATTTTTAGTCATTTAAACGTTCTCTTTGATATGAGTATTATGTGTAAGGACTTGGTATACAAAACTGAAATGCGTACCTATGAAGATAAAGTAATAATATCTTTAAGTTCAAAAGTAAATGTAAACCTACGAGACCGGGACATGTTTTTTCTCGAACGATCGCCATGGCAGCGTAAACATATTCGTAGACGTGATGCTGAGTTGGATATACTTCATGATATCCCTACTATGTTGAAGAGGGTTATACTATCTGTGGAGAATAACCCCATGACTCCACATGAACAAAAAGATGAAGCAGATCGAGTACTGCATTATACATGTACCCCATCCGAGGATGCTCAATCATCCAGGTATGGCTTATGTATAAACAAATATAATTGATCATCAATATGTAGGTAATACTAAAGCTCCTTATTAAGAGTCAGTATATTTCCCAAAGAGATAAGGTTATAACTTCCCTTAATGTATCATTATTTCTTTACTCCGAATTGATGAAATTGACTTGTGTTATTAATTAATCTAAAGTCATTAGAAGAATCCTTTCCCCCTCTTGTTTTAATCCCATACTGAATCCTATTCTACTTTCACGCTAGAATCTAAAGATGCAGTAATACAGGGCAATAAATGGAATATATAAGAGTGTGTAGTCAGATATATTTTCATGCATTACATACTTCTCACAGTTTTGTTAAAGATAGTATAAGAAAGACACTCCTGTAATAATGGACGAAGAAGAAAGGGTATTCAGAGGATCAAAAATGCAGAGGTGAGTTAAAACTTGGGCATTTTTTTGATAAGAGATGGAGAAGTGCAAGGCCTCTACTTAGGAGAGGGGGAATATTTAAGTAAAAAAGCTATAAGAACAGGTGTACATACTATTCAAGATATTGCTGCAGGAAATAATCCTCGTACAACATTAAAAAGACGTATAGCCGATGTTTCAGATGAGATGTTGGATGATGTTAAGCGTAAAATAAGGCGTAAAATGTCAGGTCAGGGTCGAGGCACCAAGAAGATTGTCATAAAGAAAAAGACTAAGCGGAAAAAACCTCTAAAGAAAAAATGTATTGATGTATTTGCTATTTAATTACTAACTGATAACTTTTATACGAGTTGTGTATTACTGTATATAAGTAATGTTTTTCATGAAAATGTTCATTATACGACCAGAACTCGCACATGCAAGATGCATTTCCTTCATCCTTCTAGTCCTGATTGTTGTAAGAGTGAATTGGATCTCTTCTCCATGAACCCTACACAGATTAGCGTTAGCGATTCCAACTTTATCAGTATTAATCCTCTGCATTCAATTACCAATACAGATGTTCCTCTAGAGTTCAATATTCCAGGTACTTCTGATCAATACCTAGACCCCTCTAATGTGTTTTTATATGTAAAAACGAAATTCACAAAAAACCTGATGGTACCAGATCTTCCTGGGGTTGATGGACCATATAGTATATACAGAATTAAATTTCCTGTATACATGTTTCACCCATGTTGAAGTCTATCTTAACGGAACTTCACTAGGGGCGTCAGCGGCTAATTATCCTTATAGAAGCTATATAGAGCATTTGTTAAATTATTCAGACGACGCTAAACAGTCTCATCTCCAATCATGTGGTTTTTATAGTTTCAAAGATGAAGCTGCACATATAGATAAAGCAGCTAAAGTCATAAATGATACTTATGAATTTTACGGTCGATTAGATGACGATATCTTTCTCGAGAAAGACTCATTCTACCATCTGTAGATACTAGAATCATTTTATCACGTTCAAATCCTAAATTTGCTCTTAAAATAAAAACAAAACCTTACTGCTACTGTTGTATGTCCAGAACCTGTTTTCAATCTGTTGGAGGCTTATCTTTATGTTCAGAAAAGTGAAATTATAACCACAGCGTCATTTTGAAATTGAAAATTCGCTTTTGAATACTACAGCAAAGTACCCTATTAAGAAGTTGAAACCAAGATTTTAATTTCACTCAAGGATTTTCGAGTATCAATATCCCCAACATTGTGAACGGAAATTTCTTACCACAGAAGTAAAATAGGGATTGTTGGAACATGACGCCTACCTGGGAATATAAAAAATCACCCTATTAAATTCACACCTTTCGGGCGTAAGGTATCAGTTACATGTGAATGGACTTCCTCACGGACGTGATTATGAAATGTTATACAACGGAGACCTATCTCTCTGTACTCGTCCTTTTTACGACTTAATAGCCAATACTGTATCATGTAATGATAGTGGGACAGGCTTAAATCTTGAAGAATACGCAAAGAATAGTAATTTATATGCCTATGACCTCACAGCTGACCTTTCAGCTTGTAACGCTTATCATTTAAACATTTTGAGAAAGGGTACCTTAGGACTAAGTCTCTCTTTTGGATCAAGTCTACAAACCCATCACTGTAGTGGTCTATCTTGAGTATCCTCAACTCATTGAAATTGACAGAGTACGCAACGTACTTTTGAATTATTAAAGATGAATGAAGAGGAAAAAAATCGGTGTTTAAAAATGAACCTCGCTTTTTAGGAGTGTTCGCTATTAACGAAATAAACTCTGTAAAGTTGGAGAAGGACACCTGTTTCATATTCAATACATTGCCTCGTCACATCACCTCA
>JABUQX010021296.1:20000-25000 GCA_015478945.1 Trachelipus rathkii | reverse complement strand
GTGAAAAAGTTGAAGAATGGTAAATCAGCAAGAATAGATGTAATTATTAGTGAAATGATCAAGAATGGAGGTGAGATTGTTGTGATTGAATGGATACGGAAGTTGTGTAACATAGCATTTGTATAGGGTATAGTTCCGAAGGATTTGAGGAGAGGATTAATAGTACCCTTATAGAAGGGTAAGGGAGATAAGGGAAACTGTAGGAACTATAAGGGATTTAGTTTAATGAGTGTTGTAGGGAAGATATATGCCTGTATTTTGTCAAAAAAGTGCGAGACTGATTGGCAAGGAACAAGGTGCATTTAGAAGTTGTAAAGGATGTTAAGGTCAAATCTTCACAGTAAAACAAATGATTGAGAAAATGAAAGAGAAGAATAAATTGTATTTAGGTTATATGGACTTGCAACAAGCGTATGACAGGATTAATTGGGAAGCTTTGTGACATTCGTTAGTGATATATGGTGCTGGTGATAATCTTCTGAATGGGATGAAAAGTTTGTATGTCGATTGTGAAGCGTGTGTAGTAATAAATGGAGTGGAATGTGAAATGTTTAAAATTAATATGGAATGCGGCTAGGATGTAAATTAATGCGATTTTTCCAGAGGCGAGAAGAAAGGTGTAAAATAGGAGTGAATGGCTGTTTTGTGAGGGGGCATGGTTGTGAGGCTGACCCAAGGAACGAACTCTACATTGAAGAGATACCACAATGGGGGTCCGTCGCGGTATTGTTAAGCATTAGGGTGGATTTTTGGCGATGAAGCTTACATTTAAAGGTATGATGGAAAGGTGTGGGGGCTTTCCTTTCGGCTTACGTCATACTCTTCTGCATAACTATTCTATTTATATGCATGTTACGCCCCATACTCCCATCTGTTTGAAACGAAGGGAGAATAAAGAAAAAAAGAATATACATAACAAGAGTAAAATTAGCGCTACCGTAACTTTCCTCATATTTTCCTGTTCTTTGAAAACATGAAAAACAAATATAGAAATTGCTGTCAGCATCATTTTGAAATTCAAATTCAAAATTTCAAAAAAGAAGAAAAAAAGAACTTTAAGATTTTATAAACATTTTTATTTTAAAATATTTGTTGAATGTATGTGCAATGTTTTTGTGGTTTTGATATTTATATTATTTTCCCTCAAATTTCAAATATTTTAACAGGAAAAAGAATTTCATACCTTGTTAAAATAAAAGTGATATTGCTTTTCTTTCATTGAGAACAATAAAAAAGAAAGTTAATAGTCTCTTATATGCCAAGTTTTTTACTGGTTTGATATATATATATATATATATATATATATATATATATATATATATATATATATATATATATATATATTATTACACATTAATATTATTATTGCTACATTTGAATAAATATTATTATTGTTATATACTATTATACATATTATTGGTTACATATTAGCAAATATTAGTTGATGATATATATTGCATATTATTATTGGTTACTTATTATTGCATAAATACTTAGCTGAATTACTGCTACACATATTACACATTATTACATGTTACTCCATATTATTGCTGGATTACATTGCCATGGTTGGTTTGTTATTATTAGCTATATATATAAGATATTATTATTAGTTATTAATATTATTATATTATTATTATTATATTATTATATATATATATATTATATTATTATTATTATATTATTACATATTACTATATTTATATTAATTATATATTATATTACATATATATATATTATATTATTACATTATATTATTATATATATATGATATATATATATATATATATATATATATATATATATATTGATCGTTAATAGAGGTAATTCTAGGGAGACAAATTTCCTAACATAAATTTTAGTGACCAATTAGGGAAAACATAATGTAATAAATTAATTTAATAACAATCAAATTAAAAAATAAATAAAGTAGAAACCTAATTACGGCATCATTCTCAAATTAAAACCATAAATAAAACACTCACGAATATAATTTATCCGATTGCTTATATTCGCAAACAAGGAGACTCTGAGTTTCTTTATATATAAAGGTAAGATGCTATGACGTCAGCGTCGCTATGTTTTAATTGTTATCGCGTGAAAAGGCTAGGCCAAATTTAAGTAAATGTGACTCGATTCCAGTAAGTTTTTTCGCTTGTTTATAGCTCGTAGAAATCAATTTGAAAAAAACATAAAATATTATTAAATTTTTTTTTTTTTTATATCTATATTGCCCAATTTTTTTGGTATAGTGAGCACCAAATACCAATATTACCAAATACCTTTATATATAGCAGCAGCAGAGCAGCAGCAGCAGCAGCAGCATAAGGCAGCATATATTAGCGCAGCATATAGGCAGCAGCAGCTGCCTCAGTTCTAAATAATGTTTATAGTGCTTGCTATATATTATTATATATGTATATGTATATATATATATACAGCATATGTTAAAAAAATTATCATTACAGTATTTTACTAGCACAGTTACTATTGTTATATGGCTGGTTACTAAGCATATTACATACATATGTATATATATGTATATATTTATATTTATATATATATTATATATATATATATATATATTATATGCATATATATATATATATGGTTGTTATTATTATATATATATTACATATTTATATATATATATATTATACATATGCATATTTCCATATATCTTAGAGAGCGATAAAGCCTGTAAGTTTCTTATCATTGATTGACTCTGATGTTAGATTGGATAATCCTCTTAAATAAAATGAAGTCCCAGCATTTAGTTTGTTGATAATCATTTAAAGGGGGAACTCCAACTGTATATACACTCAATTTGCAAATTTTCCTCAATATATTTACACACAAATCAAATGCAGTATGAAGAGTATATATACTGCTATATATATATATATATATATATATATATTAAGTTATATATATATATATATATATATATATATATAAAATGTATAAATTATATTAATATATATGTATATATATTGAGCAGTTATTGTTACTATTGCTACTAAGCATATTATTACTGGGATATATGTATACATATATGTTATTAGCTATATTAAGTTATGTTATAGTTATAAAGCATATACATATATATATTACAAATGTGTATAAATTATATCAATATACAGCATACAGGATGCATACATATATTGTTATTATTATTATTATTATTATATATATTACATATTATTATTAATATTACATTATTATTATCTATTATTGTTAAATTATATTATTATTATTATTATTATTGCTGATATTGGTTATTATTATTATTATTACATATATATATATACATACATATATATTATTATTATAAATTATTATCTATTATATACATATATATACATATTTATATATTATATATATTATATATATATATATATATAAACGTTGTATATGAAGTTATTGGTGGCTAAACAGATATTTTAATTTTAATATTATTATTAGATATTATTATATATATTATATACATATATATTATTACTATATTATTATTATTACTATTATTAGTACGCACATATATATATACATAATATTATATATATATATAAATACATTATGATATATATATATATATATGTATATATATATATATATATATATATATATATATATATATTACATATTATTATTATTATTGTTGGTTGTTGTTGTTGTATAGTTATTGTTACTATATAATATATATATATATACATATAAATATAGATATAAATATGTTATTAGCATATATATATATTATATGGTTATTGTTATTATTGTTATTATATTATCTCCGCAAGAACGGGCATATACAATCCGCACCCCCATTCTTTCAGAAACGCATCTCCATTCTCGAATCATGATAGAAAGTATAGGTAATTCATAACGAAAAACCCCGTTGTGGGGAGATTTGATTGTTAGTATGCCATACTTTTAGCTGTCATACCTATTTCCGTAGGAATAACTAAAAAAAAAAATATTTTGAATTAAAACCATTCTATTAGCAATGAGAGTGAGAAGCTATACAGTTATATTATATATATATATATATATATATATATATATATATATATATATATATATATATATATATATATATATATATATATATATATATATATATATATATACTTTGTACCGAAAGGGTTGAAGCATTAAAATAATTTGAAATGGAATTTTCAAATTAAAGAAAATAATTTAGAGAGAGAGAGAGAGGAGAAGAGAGAGAGAGAGAGAGAGAGAGAGATATAGATATAGATATATATATATATATATAGATAGTATATATATATATATATAGAAGAGAGAGAGAATTTCCAGCTGCGTTCCCCTAAAAATCCGAATTTAAATCTCACTTAAGAGTGATTTTCAGAAAATGCAGCGAAAATCTTTAAAATTCTTGATTTTCGTGAATCGCTTGCCTGTAAAAACATAAATATCAGTTGACATTTAAACAAAGTAAATATACGTTAAAATCTTATTTAATTAATCAATTAAGTTTATCAATCAACTAATTTAAGCAATATCAGAAAAGATTCAAAGAATAAATAACCAGAATAAATAACCAGAATAAATAACCTGTATGATATTTGATTATTTAGTTTTGGGGATTGGACGTTATTTTATAGTAATATAGTATAAGGGTTTCTATGATAAAAATGATTTGTAATAGCAGCAAGAGCAGGGCAGCAGCATATATATACAGCAGCATATGCTATATATATATATAAGGTTATAGTTATGTTAGCATATATGGCGGGCGGCGTGCTATGCTATATATATATGTGTATGTGTGTGGGACCCTGTTGTGTTATAAGTGTATTTGCTTGTTTTTTGTTTTGTTTTTTATTTTGCTAGATTTTTGGAAATAGCATATCCTCGTATATTAAATTTTCTTAAGCATTGGAACAGATGCTAATTAAAAATAATTTAATTGTTTCATGTAAAACCAAACTAATGATCAGGAAATGCTAAACTAATTGCACGTAATGACTTGCATGAAG
>JABUQX010021296.1:0-2500 GCA_015478945.1 Trachelipus rathkii | reverse complement strand
TATTATATATAGTATATATATTATATATTATATATATTATATATTATATATATATAATATATATATATATATAATAAGTACTTGAAAAATATCATTAATTTATCTGAAATAGAAATGGAGGAGAGTCAATATTTCCTAGTTTTTTCCTTTATAGCCTATTTTTTCCTAATTATTTAATTAAATGAAATTAAACTTTGATTGTAAAGTAATTATAAAATTTAGCAACACATTATTCCATGCCAATTGAGTTAGGACATAGCTAGGCTTCGGATTCATATGAGAGAGATCTCATTTGGCTTGGCTACTTAAGGGCGGTGAAACCTTATATGTCATTTTTTTTCCTTTCCATTAATAGCTGTTTAGAAATATAAATAATATCTGTGCAGCTAACATCCCCCCTTATATATATATATATATATATATATATATATATATATATTAAATGATAGTAAATAAATATAAACTAGAAATACATATATATATATATTATATATATAATATATATATATATATATATATATATATTTATATATTTATAATATATATATATATTTAATATATATATATATATATATATATATATTATATATCCTATATATATAATAGTATAGATATATATATATATATATATATATATAATATATATCTATAATATATATATATATATAATATATATATATATATATATAATTGATGTAATGATGTAATTGAATACAAAGCTTACCTGCAAATCTGATATTGAGTAATGAATTACCTGGCGATTCTTCACTTGAAGGTAAAATTATGCCCTCCTGTTCTTCTAAAGAATCTTTGTAAAACCTCTTCATTGAAAACGTTGATCGAATTTTTTAAGTTCATCAAGTCATCAACATTTATTGCACAGCGACAAGAGCTTACAGAAATTATCCCTTTAGAATCTGTGTCTAACTGCAACTCGATGAATATTATTTTTGCAATCACTTTTATATTTGCGGTCATTATCATATGATAATTTCCATTTTAAGATAAGCGCCAAACACATGAAAATTGCGCAAAACGTTAAAATACGCCCGCGCACTCACATCTATACAGACCCTAAGTACTACTTACGAAACAGATTCAAACCAGCCAATTTCTTCATTTTTATTGTACTTTTTCTCTTTTTTTTCCTAATTCCAAAATTTAATTAAAATATTTGCATTATTTTCTGTATTTATCAATATCTTATTTTTATGTAAATTTCGACACTTAATTACTGTATATAGAATGAAACATTTTTTTCATGATTTATTGCTAAATTTGTGAAATTTGGCCATGAAAAAGCCAATGTGGCAACCCTATACAGAATAGACGAAAAAAATATCATGATTTTTTTTCATTTTTTTTTTTTTTTAAGGACATGAACAAATATTAAAGAAAGATTCCGAAAAGAGTTTTTCGCTCTCGCTCAAAGTATTTGCTTGCTGTTAAGTTTCCGCAAGCTTTTATAGTGTTTTCCCCGTTAGAAATTTTATGCGCTCGCACCTGTTTACCATGTCAAACTTCTCAGAATGGCAGGCGCTTGAGTTACCGCCAAACCACTTTATTGGATTTAGCTGAAAATTTTATTTCACAGTTGGGCGCTCAAGAAAGGCAAATTACAATATATATTAAATTTATTACTATAGAAGCGTTAGAGAAGAATAAATACGAGAATCATTTTACTTAAATCACAGCATAATACTAACAATCAAAATTTCTTTTATTATTTTTCCCTTAAACATGCGCCGCATGCTAAGCAAGCAATAAGGATTCGCCCCTGATATATATATATATATATATATATATATATATATATCTAATATATAATAAATAAAAATATATATATATATATATATATATATATATATATATATATATATATTATATATATATATATATATATATATATATATATATATATATATATATATATATATACAATATATATATATATATATATATATACTATATATATATATATATATATATATATATATATATATATATATATAAATATATATATATATAATTATTACATATATAATACTATATATATATATATAACTATATATATATATAATTATATATGTATATAGATATATATATATATATTTATCAAAATCTTTTTTTTTTAGTATTCTCCCTATAGAATGCGCCGATTGCCTAAGCAAGCAATAATGGATTAGCCGCTGATATATATATATAATATATATATTATTTATATATATATATTATATAATATATATATATAAATATATACTATATATATATATAATTATATATAATTATATATATTATATATATTATATATATATATATGGTATATATGTCCACCGGCCATATATATACTATATAATATTATAGTATATATACTATATATATATATATATATACATATATATATATAATATATATATATATAGTATAACGTAATATATATATATTATAGATATATATATACTATATACGAACGCGCTTTATACCTATATATATCTCCTCT
>JABUQX010021295.1:7500-25580 GCA_015478945.1 Trachelipus rathkii | reverse complement strand
CATCTTTGTGTTAATATTTGTGTGAAAATCTTTGGAGTTTCATGAACAAATGGAATCAGTTCTCTTGAAATCATATTTGAAATTTAGTAATCAGTCAGTTTGAAATCTCTAATGAGGAAATAACTTAAAGTAAATTTGTATTTTTTTTTGTGTGTGTGTGTGTACCAATTAAACATTGGCAATGCTGATTCATGACCCAATTCCTTCTTTGTTTATAGCTCGATCTTTTGTCATGATATTCAAAAGAAGGACATTACTTAAAGTTAGTTATTACTCGTCATCTCCAAACTACGTTGTTTCGTACAACTTTTTTTTTTTTCTGGAATTGTGCAAATTTATTCTCAGCCCTATTGATAACTCGATAATTCAAACAGTTTTTTTTTTTTGGTTGTTCGTCTTCCTGCACATTCTGGCATTGTTCCAAAAACAACAATTCTAACTTTTTCTCTTTCCTCCAGCTGGTATCTCTGATAGTCTTACTTTCCGTTAAGTTGACCTCTTTGCTCAAACTGTTTCTTCTTATTTCACTTTAAATGATTCCGATGCTGTTGTTCCATTTTCTTCACCTCCCTCCATTATAGTCTAAAATTGCAAGTTCTTCTAAGGATGTAATTACTGTTCGTGGCTAGATTAAGAATAGGACATGCCAATTTCATCCAAGAGTTTTTCATGACGCGAGATAGTCATCCGTCTTACCCCTTTTGTTGCACGAGTTACCCTCTTTTAATCTTTCATTCTGTTAAAAAATTTGAGTTCATTTAAGCCCGTGAAGAAAAGACACTGGAGTCTAAAACAAATTTTTAAACCAAACTTAACTATATATGTTCTCGTCAAATATATATTATATATATATTATATATATATATATTATTTATTATATATAATATAATTATATATATATATATATAATATATATATATTATATATATAATATTATATATATTTTGATTTGTGTGTGTGTGTGTGTATATGTATAAGTAAATACTTTCTTCAAACACAAGAATATTCCATAAGTATCTAGTTGGTGTTTGTACAGATGGTATTCGAAGTGACAAAAAAGATCTGATTGATTTTGTGTGAAGAAGAAGATGCTGAAATTGCATGGGATGCTAATCACGAAGAGGTTGAGATGGGTCTGGATAATCGGATCATATGTTGTTTTATGTAAGATATAGGTTAGTGGGGCATGGATGAAGAAAGAGATAAGTGAAGGAAGTGGGAAGAAGTTAAGTGAACAATGTATTAAGGAAAAGTATTTTAAGAGCGCTTGCAAATAATCAGTTAAATGTGAACAAGTTTAAACGGAGCAAGCTGGGACGGAAGCAAATGTTGTTAGTAGTGTAAGAGAAGTATTGGATGTGCTAAAGTAGGAAGTAAGAATGTTAACCGTGAGTGATGGAATGAAGAGGTAATGCAAGCGTTAAAAGTTAAAAAGAGTTGTGGTTGAATGTGCTAGAAGTCAATGATGATTTCTTCAAAAGAGAAGATATTTGGAATTATATAAGGAGGAAAGAAAGGAAGTATAAAAGCTGTTAGGAAGGAGGATAAATGGGGACTTGGCAAGTGAATAGGAAGCTTTTTAGAAGGAAGTGCGAAAGGTGAAGAATGAGAGTAAGGGGAACTAAAAAAAATTAATGAATAGAATGATGCTTTTGTAACTGATGAAATGAATGTAGGGGGAGAGTGTGGAGGAAAATACTTCGAAAATCTGCATAACATGTTAATATTTTAGGGTAGGGAGTATGAATATGTATTGTGGATGAGCGTACTCGTAAGGAGAAGGTAATGGTAGGAGATGAGAAAGAGTTGAAGAATGTTAAATCGCACATAGATGAATTACTGATAAATGACAGAAATGGAAGACGAGATCCGGGATTGAATGGATTTGGATTGTGTAGCAAAGCTTTTATAGATGTATATTCAGGGATTGGAGGAAGAGCAGCAATAGTACCCTTATATAAAGTAAGATTATTTGCAATGCTCTCACATACTTTTCCTTATAACCTTGTTCACTAACTTATCCCTCCTAAATTCCACTCCATCATGCTCCCACTAACTTAAGCTTACATATTAACAACATTATTGATCTGGATATCCCATACCCAACCTCTCAAGATCTTAACCTCCATCACATTACTTCAACACCTTCTTCACCAACACATAATTTTATACTTTCACTTCGATACCATCTCTACCACACCAACTCTAGTAATATTTATAGAATATTCTTGTGCGCTTTAAGAATGTATCTCTTTACACATACCACCACTCCTTACAGAAATCGATACCTTCTTATATAATTTCCTCTTTCGACCAATATCCAACCCATTCAAGATTGCAAGCACAATTATTTACATAACATATCACTGAATCAATACATTATTCAGATTGTCCCAGAAGCCTCACTCTCCTAAACATACCGACAGATGTCGTATGCTTCCTATGTCCTAGGAAATAAGTTGTAGTAGAGCCCACGACAACTACCACTGCTCTTTTATTCTTCTCCTACAATATGCAGAATGATTCTGTTAAAGCTTCGGCAGCCCCGCCCGGCGTATTAATCACAGTACGCGAAAACAATATTTGCAAACTACGCTTCCACTGTTATCTTCTACGCCTGTGTCAATCGTTCCATAAAAGGTGGGAAAAATTTTACGAAAAACACCTTTGCATCCACCCAATCATCCTCGTTTTCGCCGCAACCTCTGAAGTTATCTCTGCTCCCGGACGTCGTAGCGACGAGTTGAGTTTCACTTCGCATCCTGCTCCAGCGGCTCCTGGATATATCCTGAACCTTTTCGTTCTAACAGCCTGAGGTGGAGATTCGGAATTTTTCTCTTCCACCTTGATAAACCTTCATACAACAATTATTCACCAGACGCAGAGATCAAGGGCGCCCTTAAAAATTTACAAAGATGGAGCGTCTTGCCTTGAAGAGCATTCCCTTAGATCTCCGCACGCTCATCCTTCTCGGCTTATTTGATAGAATATGGGCGAGGCGGGTTTTCCCTCCTGTTCTGTCATACTGCACATATTGGCCCATTCCCATACCCTGGGGAAGGATCCACTTTCTTCGATAGCATCGCCCTATGTCATTGACCTTGCAACACATTGCAAGCTCATTTAGAGATTGGTTTCTTCCTAATTCTTGTTTCTACTTGGAGTCAACTATCATGCATTTTCTGACTATCAATTTCTTTTTCGTCACCTTCTTCTACTCAGGATCCTCCTTCGGTTAGATCACGACTTTCGTGAGGCATTTGCTTCCAACAAAATGGCCTTGGCCGTTTTCTTTGACCTTCGAAAAGGCGTACGATAGCACGTGGAGGAAAGGGTATTGCGGATCCTTCATCCTTGGACCTAGAGCAATCCCCTTCTACCTTCAGTTATTAATTTAGATTGTTAGTTTCAAAGTCCGTTGTGGTATCAAACTGTCGAAAAGTTTTGTCCTACGAAGGTGTTCTGCAGGGCAGTGTCCTGAGCGTATGCTTTTTCGCAATATGTTTCAAGTGTAGTCGATTCCATCCCGGAACCTCGATGCGTTACTCCATCTTGTTGACGATCTTTCCCTGTAAATCACTGGGGCAATTCTTCCTTGTATGGCATCAACTTCAGCTCGCCATCGATAGGGTCTCCTGGTGTTCTGCCCGTGGTTTTACATTCTCCGCTTCGATAACTACAGTCGTGCTTTTCCGGAAACCCCGTCGCATAGGTCGCTTACAATCGCTTCCTATATTACTCCTCTATGGCTCCCCTATCTCCCTCACATTACTCACCTCAAAGCTAGTTGCCGCCGTTCCTTGGATTTCTTACGGCACCTCACCTCCAAGACTTGGGGTGTGGACAGATAAACCATGCTCCACCTTTACGTCATGACTAGACTATGGTTGTTCATATTTATGCAGACCTTCCGGTCCTACATCCGTCTCCTTGACTTCATTCAGACCGAATTTGTGAGAATAGCCACGGGGGCATTTCGTTCCTTCCGAGGGAAAGCATGGAGGTAGGGGTGATACCCCTATCCCTACGGAGGGAGCTGCTCATGTGCTCACTATTTCTCCGTATTCAGGCTCCTATCTCATCGGCCTTGGCATCTATTCTAGAGCGCGGCTTTCCATCTTTTTCCCCCACTCTGCTGGAGGTTGTTTCCCACTGATTTGAGATTTTATAGGACTTTCATGCACCATGATTTCACCTCTATCCATTTAAAGTGGCTTTATCCGCCTCCTGCTCTCTGGAATGGGGTAGGATCTTTACCAAAGTCGGAGGCACACGGGTTCAGTTGAGGGATTCCTTTCTGTCCCATGGGGGGGGTCCATAGCTACTCTATAGTGGTTTACACCAATGGTTCCAAGATGGATGGAAGGGTGGGGGACTTCGGCTGTGTTTCCGGACATCACTGTATCCCACACCTTTCCACCGTATTCGTCTGTTTTTTCGGCTGAAATGTTAGCGGTGTCTGGTGGTAAACAGAATCGCACCACACCCTTGGGGGAACTATGCACTTTTCCGATTCTAGGAGCGCTCTCCACTGGCGTTGGTTTGATCGATCTAACCCGAAACCCTTTTTCTATGCCATTCAAAAAGTCTCTCTGTTGTTGCCGGTAGTGGCAACAGGAATGTTTTTTGGGTTCCCTTCCAGTGAGTGTTCCTGGAAATGAACGGGCGAAGGAGGCCAAACAGGCGGCTTACACAGTGTGTCAAGTGCCCAATACCTTCCCCGAGCTGTCCTCCTGGGCCAATTTCCCTGCTGAGATTTGTCATCACAATACATAGGGTTCCTCCTGCGGCAAGTGTGTGGGCGGAGGATCTCGGGCGCCAAATAAGGAACTCAAGCCCCGTCATGGACGGTGGTCTTCATCTAGTAGGAAGGAGTGCCTCCGGAGGTGGCCTTGGCTCCGATTGCGTCTGCGTCATACCCAATCTATGACCCATGGATTCTTATGACCAAGAGATCCCCCGACCTGCCCTTTTTGCTCCTCCAATTTCCTCTCAGTTGTTCATCTCTTTGTGAGTTGCGAGGCCACTCGACCCTTAGAAGCAGGTTCTTCCCTGATGTGCTCACATATACCTCTTCATCATCGCTTTCAGCACATCTTATGAATCTCTTCACTTTCGTAGTGATCTAGTTTTTAATTCCGATTGGAACTAAACATCTTTTATTAAAGAATCTAAACCATTCAGCTCTGCTTTCACCCTTGTCGGTTAAGGATTTTCCTCTTACGTAGTATGACTGAACAGTTATAGCCGGAAACTGTAAGCTGAGATAGTCCTTTTCATTGGTTCAAAAAAAAAATTATTATTATTCAGAGGTAGGCACTCCGCAACTTTTTTTTAGTTCGCAATTCCGCTAACTTTTGGTCATTCTGCAGTTCGCAATTCCGCAACTTTTCTGCTTCGCCAGTCCGCAAATTATAGATAAGTATTTCTATAGCTAATAAATGGTCAATATCGTTTATAACTTTTATAAGACAATCGAGAACTAAAAATTTATCGATATTGAGAATCGGATAAATTTAATGGTGAATAAGGGGATCGATTAATAGCAACACTTGATATTATTTGTAATACAATAAATTTACATCTGAAATAAAGAAACTTTTTAAACAATGATCTTTGTTGACAATAGAGTAGGAATTTGGAAGAGAGTAGCTTTGCTATAGTATTATTAAAAATGCAAGCAGGAAATACAACAATTTTTCAGGGTCACTGCCAGACTTGCAAATAATGGCCAATGGTGTAATAATTCTCTATTATATTATATAGAACTTTTGATACTTTATTTAAAAATATATATATATATATATATATATATATATATATATATATATATATATATATATATATAATATAATATATATTATATTATATATATATAACTATCATATATATATAATATATATATATAATTATTTTGATTTAAATTTTTGATATCAGGACTATAAATTTTGCATTCCACTGCCAATTCACAATTTTTTTTATAGTCCGCAATGCCCACCTTATTATTATATTATTATTATATTATTATTATTATTATTATTATTAAATATTTTTATTTGATTTATCCATACTTTTTATATTATTTATAGTTCTTAATTTAAATTTATTATTTTCTTGTAGTTATATTATGATTATTTTTCTAATTATCTTCTTATATTTTATGTCTCCGCTTTCTTATCTCGTCCCTTTCCCAGTTGTTTCCCTTATCTCCTTTTTTGGGACATATTACCAACTTATTCCGGTCTCTCTTTGGGAGTCTCCCCAATCTCCTCCTGAATCTTGGTGGCTATCGAGCTTGTCTCTGTGCTTATCTTGTGCCCATCTTTCCCTCCTCCTCCGTGGTGGTTACAGTGTCAAATAACAGGTGTTTATCGCCTTTCTTCCCTGCCGTTTATAGTTGGGGTACCCGACCTGCCTAACCTGAGGAGGCTGTCACGCACTTGGGTGATAAATTCTTGGCTTCGTTATCATTATCTGGGCTGCGCAACAGCTATTATTTTGTTCATTCTAGACATATACTCGGATTTTCGAGTGCTTTCCGAGACATACATCCATGGCCCATCTTTATACGTAGATGAGTTTCTAGGAGGAGGTATATGCTTGGCGTGGTGTTGGGCTCGGTTTCGGCGTTCAGGGACCAAAGACATTTTTTTTGTTCATCATTTGTGTTTATTTATTGCTGTACAGTTTCAAAGAAGTATTTATTATGGGAAAATATAAAAAAAAAGGAATTTAGCGTTTTTTCAAGAAAGGCCAATTCTACACATTCTTGCTTACAGGAATGTTGCGGTAAGATAATCGTCCGCCAGAAGCCACAGTACCGTCAAGCCCCTCATCGCCTTATTGAAAACGCATTCTTTTTTTTTATATTTTCCATAATAAATGCTCTTTGAAAAAAAAAATGTCAAGCAATAAATAAAACAAATGATGAACAAAAAAAATTGTCTCTCGGGAAGAGTAACGCCGAAACCCGAGGCCCAACACACAGCCCAAAGCATCATACCTCCCTCCTAGAAAAGCTGCCATTCCTAAAGCGGGGCCGACGGACTTTGGGCGCTGAAAGCACTTCCGAAACATCACGGAGTATACGTTCCTAGATGAAAAAAAATAGCTTGCGCAGCCCAGATAACTAGACGCAGCCAAGATTTAACACCCAAGTGCGGGACAGGCCTCCTCAGTGGTTAGCAAGGTTCGGGTCCCCAACTATAAACCAGGAGAAAGGCGATAACAAACCTGTTTTTGACCTTGTATCCTCACCCACGAGGAAGAGGGGAAAGATGGGCACAAAGATACGACCAGAGACCAACGGCGCGATAGCCGCCAGGATCAGGAGAGATTGGGGGAGACTCCGCCAAAGAGAGACCAGGAAAAGTAGGAATATGTCAAAAAAAGAGTAAAGGAATACAAACTGGAAGGGACGGAGAATAAGAAGCGGAGAATAAAATATAAGAAGAATAATAAGAAAGAATAATCATAATAATAACTACAAGAAAAATAATAAAAATAAAATCAAGAACACAAAAATAATAATAAAAATAATGGACAATAATAAAATAAAAATAATTGTTTAATAATAATAATAATAATAATAATGAAGAAGGATAATAAAACTGATTATTGGTGAGGGTTTTTTTAAAAAAATGGTGATTTGCTGTTGAATTTCATAATTATTGTCAACAGGAAAAATTTTCAAAATCAAATAAATTATTGCTTTATATAATATATATATATATATATATATTAATCATATATATAATATATATATATATATATATATATATATATATATATATATATATATATATATATATATATATATAATATAAATTATATATATACTGTATATGTATAATATAATAGAGGAATTATTACACATTGGCTATTTTTGCAAGTCTAGCAGCGACACTGAAAAATCGTTTTATTTCTTGCATTTTAATAATACTATAGCAAAGCTACTCTCTTCCAAATTTCTACACTATTGTCAACAAAGGATCATGTTTTAAAAAGGTTTCTTTTATTTCAGTGTAACATTTATTGATATTACAAATAATATCAAGTGTTGCTATTAATCGATCCCTTATTCACCGTAAAAATTATCCGATTCTCAATATCGATAATTTTTAGTTGATTCGATTGTCTTATAAAGTTATAAACGATATTGATCATTTATTAGCAATAGAATTATCCGAATTGCGATAGCGGGCTGGCGATGCAGAAAAAGTTGCGGAATTGCGAACTGCGGACTAACAAAAAAGTTGCGAGTGCCTACCTCTGAATAATAATAATTTTTTTTGAGTGGATGCACAGTGACTTTCACAGCTCACAAGAATGCGGCTATAACCTGTTAGTAAACTTACGACAGAGGAAATCCTTAACCGAACGAAATAGAAACAGCTGATATGGTTAGATCTTATACAAGATGTTTAGTTCCAATCGGAATTCAAAAACTAGATCACTACGAAAGTGAAGAGATTCGGATAAGATATGCTGAAGGCGATGCTGAAGAGGTATAGTGAGCACATCAGGGAAGAACCTGCTTCTAAGGGTCGAGATGGCCTCGCAACTCACAAAGAGATGAACGACTGTAAGAGGACAATTGGAGGAGCAAAAAAGGCAGGTCGGGGGATCTCCCTGCGTCATAAGATATCCATGGGTCAGATTGGTATGACCCAGACGCAATCGAGCCAAGGCCACCTCCAAGAGGCGACTCCTTCTACTAGATGAAGACTACCGTCCAATGACGGGCTTGACGTTCCGTAGTTCGGCGCCACAAGCATCCTCCGCCCAACATGTTTGCCAGCCAGAGAGGAAACCCCTATGTATTGTGATGGACAAATCTGCAGCAGGGAAATGGCCCAGGAGGACAGCTCGGGGAAGGTATTGGGCACTTGACACACTGTGTTTGGCCTCCCTATCGGCCCGTTCATTTCCAGGAACACCCATATGGAAGGGAACCCAACAAAACTCAATTCTGTGCCACTTCACAGGCAACAAACAGAGAGACTTTTGAATGGCAGAAAAAAAAAGGGTTTCGGGTTGATCGATCAACCAACGCCTGGAGAGCGCTCCTAGAATCGGAAAAGATGGCATCATTACCCCCAAGGGTGATGGTGCTGATTCTGTTCACCGGCAGGGATTCCGCTATCAGTTCAGCCGAAAAAACAGACGAATACGGGGAAAAGGTGTGAGATACAGTGATGTCCGGAAACACGGCCGAAGCCTTCACCCCTTCATCCGTCTTGGAACCATCGGTGCAAACCGCTATAGAGTAGCTATGGACCCCCCCCATGGGACAGAAAGGAATCCCTCAACTGCACCAGGTGTGCCTCCGACTTTGGTAAAGATCCTATCCCATTGCAGAGAGCAGGAGGCTGAAAAACTCACTTTCAATGGGGAGAGGTGAAATCATGGTGCATGACCGCTTGTTGAGGAAGGTATAAAAAAGCGAAGATGGAAGTAACAACCTCAGCAAAAGGCCAATAAGAAGGGTCGTGATGGCCGCGCTCTAGAATAGATGCCAAGGCCGATGAGATAGGAGCCTGAATACGGAGAAATAGTGAGCACATGTGCTGCTTCCTCCGCAGGGATAGGGGCATCACCCATGCTTCCATCTGTAGGCTTTCCCTCGGAGAAGAACGAAATGCTCCCTTGGCTATTCCAAGACCTTCGGTCTGAATAGGGTCAAGGAGACGGATGTAGGACCGGAAGGTCTGCATAAATATGAACAACCATAGTCTAGTCATGACGTAAAGGTGGAGCATGGTTTATCTGTCCACACCCCAAGTCTTGGAGGTGAGGTGCCGTAAGAGATCCAAGGAACGGCAGCAACTAGCTTTGAAGAGAGTAATGTGAGGGAGATAGGGGAGCCATAGAGGAGTAATATAGGAAGCGATTGTAAGCGACCTATGCGACGGGGTTTCCGGAAAAGCACGACTGTAGTTATCGAAGCGGAGAATGTAAAACCACGGGCAGAACACCAGGAGACCCTATCGATGGCGAGCTGAAGTTGATGCACCATACAAGGAAGAATTGCCCCAGTGATTTACAGGGAAGATCGTCAACATAGATGGAGTAACGCATCGAGGTCGGGATGGAATCGACTACACATTTGAACATAATTGCGAAGCAATACAGCTCAGGACACTGCCTGCAGCACCCTTCGTATAGACAAACTTTTTCGACAAGTTCTGATACCACACGGACTTGAAACTAACAACTAAATTAATAACTGAAGGTAGAAGGGGAGTGCCTCCTAAGGTCCAAGGAATGAAGGCTCCGAAAAACCCCCAACCTCCACGTGCTATCGTACGCCTTTTCGAGGTCAAAGAAAAAGGCCAAGGTCATTTTGGAAGCAAATGACTCACGAAAGTCGTGATCTAACCGGGAAGGAGGGTAGGATGAAAAGGTGAGAAAACGAAAATTATAGTCAGAAAATCATGAAGTTGCTCGAACGTAGAAGGAGGTAGAAGGATACACGCACGTGGTGCTAAGAGGTGGGGGCGTGTTTTGTTGTTTATTGTTTTTGCTATTGTGTTCTATTTTTAGATATTTAGTGGCTGTATGCTATTCTGTATAGTAATTATTCTTATCCTCCTTATATGTTTGGTGAAGGTGTTTTTTTATTTATTGTTCTTTTTATTGTTCTTTATTATTTTATGTTGTATTGTGTAAAACTCATCCCGCCATAATTCTATCAAATAGCCGAGAAGGATGAGCGTGGCCTGGAGGATCTGGAAGGGAAATGCCTTCAGGCAAGAGCTTTCATCTTTGTAAATTTTTAGGGCGCCCTTGATCTCTGCTCTGGTGAATAATGTTGTATAGAAGGTCGGTCTTATCCAGGTGGAAGAGAAAAATCCGGAATCTCCACCCTCAGGCTGGACTAGAACGAAAAAGGTTCAGGATACCAGGAGTACGCTTGGAAGGCAGGATGCGAAAGTGATAACCTCAAGTCCGTCCGTTACGCACCGGGGAGCAGAGATTGACTTTTTCCAGAAGGTTTTGCGGGCGAAAAACGAGGATGATTGTGATCTGCAGGTGTTTTTTCGTAAAATTTTTCCCACCATCTTTATGGAAACGATACACAGGCGTAGAAAAGAATTAAACAGTGGGAAAGCGTAGTTGCCAAACATAATTGTTCTTTCGCGTACTGGTGGATTAATACGAACGGGAGCGGGGCTGCCCGAAGCTTTAAACAGAAACAGTTGGGAAATGTGCGAAGTTTTAACTAAAAGAGCAGTGGGTAGAATGTGTCGGGCTCTAACTACCATTATTTCTCCTAGGACATAGGAGATACGGACCATCTGTGGTAATGTTTGAGGAGAGTGGGGAGGCTTTCTCGGGACACATCTGAAATAAATTGTTTTGGATTCAGTGAGTACTGGTTTTCCATAATTGTGCTTGGCAATTTGAATGGTTTTGGATTATGTGGGTCGAAAGAGAAATGATATAAGAAGGTAATCGATTTCTGTAAGGAGTTGGCTGGTATGTTTATTTCTGATTTTCAGATCAAAGCACAAAGAATATTCATAATGATCCTATGAGAGTTTTAGTGTAGGTAGAAATGTTTCCGAAGTGAAAAGTATGATTAATTGTGTTTGGTGGAAGAAGGTGTTGAGTATGTGATGGAGGTTGATCTATGAAGAGTTTGGTATGGAATTAATCAGATTCATCATGTTGTTATAATTGTTAAGCTTAAGTTAGTGGGAAGCATAGATGGAAAAGATGTGGGGAGTTAATAAGTTAAGTGAACAAGGTTTTAATAAGAAAAGTAATGTGGAGAGCAACTTGTAAATAAATTCCTGTACCTTTAATATATAAGGGTAAATAATTTGCTGCCTCTCCTCCAATCCCTCGAACTATACCCCCTCTATAAACGCTTTGTACACAACTTCCAAATCCTGTCAATCAAACAATTTCCTTTCCATTCTTGATCATTTTCATCAATAATTTCAATCTATACCTGCAGATTAACATTCTTCAACTTTCTCATTAACCATTACTCTCCTTACCGAGTACCTTCATCCACAACAATACATATTCTTCCCTTGCACATTAACTATTATTGCAATGTTTATGCAGATTTTTGGAAGTATTTCCTCCACTCTCTCTCAACATTCTCCATTTCAATCCAGTTTACACAAAAGCATCATTTCTCTTCATTATTTTTGAAATTCCACTTACTCTCATTCTTAAAACTTTCGCACTTTATTTCCTAAAAAGCTTCCTAATTCACTTGCAAGTCCCCCATTTATCCTCCTTCCATATGCAACCTTTAGTCTTCCCTTTTTCCTCTTATATAATTCCAAATATCTTTCTTTTTGAGACCTAATCATTTGCTTTTAAACTCTTTTTGAACTCTTTTTAAACTTTTAACCGCTTTTTGCATTACCTCTTCAATTTCATCACTCCTGCTTGACATTTCTTACATCTTAATTTAGCCAACACATCTTTCTCTTACCTACCTAACAAAAGTTCCTCATTTGGCGTCAGATTTGCCTTCCGTTTAAACTTGTTTCACAATTATCTGGATTTGTTTGCAGCGCCTCTTCAAATTACTTTTCCTTAATAATTTGTTCATTAACTTCTTCCCACTTCCTTCCTTATTCTTTTTCCTCCTCCATCCATGCCCCCACTACCTTAATCCATAAATAAAACAACCATAATGAAATCCGATTATCCAGACCATTCCTCACCTCTTCAGTGATTTTAAGCATCCACATGCAAATTTCAACATCTTTCTCTTCAAACAAATCACTTCATACTTTTTTTCACTTCGATACCATCTCTCAACTTACACCCTAGCATACTTATGAATATTCTTTGTGTCCGAAGAATGTATTACTTACACTCAATAACCTCCCTCCTCACACAAATCAAAAATATATATATATATAATAATATATATAATATAATTTATATTATATATTATATTATATATATAATTATATATTTATATTTTATATATATATATATATATAAATTATATTATATATGAGGATGAATATATAGTTAGTTTGGTTTAAAAATCATTGTTTTTAGACCTCAGTGTCCCTTTTTTCTTGCAACGGGTTAATGAACTCAATTTTTTTTAACAGAATCGAAAGATTAAGATGTATGTAGAGACAAAAAATTTTACTGACGTCAGTTGCAAGTACAAGAAGCACAAAGTTTCAAATTATTGGGGAATTTAGTAAGGAAATTTGCGGCCTTTTTAGAATTAATCGGGAAAGAACAGTAAATTACATCCTTAGAAAATTTACAATTTTTAGACATAATGGGGAGGAGGTGCAAGAAAAATGGAACAACAGCATCGGAATCATTTAAAGTGGAATTAGAAAAATTGAGCAAAGATTTAAAACTTAACAGAAAGTAAGACTATCAGAGATACCAGCTGGAGGAAAGAGAAAAAGTTAAATTGTTGTTTTTGGAACAATGCCAGAATGTGCAGGAAGACGAGGAACCAAAAAAAAGTGTTTGGATTATAGAGTTATCAATAGGGCTGAGAATAAATTTGCACAATTCCAGAATGAAAAATAAGTTGTATGAGCTAACAACGTAGTTTGGAGATAAATAATAACTAATTTTAAGCAATGTCCTTCTCTTGAATATCATGACAAAAGATCATGACAAAGAAGGAATTGGGTCATGAACCAGCATTGGCCATGTTTATTGGTACACAAAAAAAAACATAAAAAAAAAAACGTAAATTTACTTTAAGTTATTTGCTCGTTAGAGATTTCAAATTGACTGATTACTAAATTTCAAATATAATTTCAAGAGAACTGATTCCATTTGCTCATGAAACTCCAAGGATTTTCACACAAATATTAACACAAAGATGATGATATAAAATCAAAGCCATTATGAAAATCAAAAAGTTATATTAAAATATGATAAAAAATGTAAATATACTTTGGATAATTCAGTTGGGGCTTATTCTTCATCTGATTCTCCAATGAGAGTAAATGTGCGCCGCTTCCTTTTTCTGGATTGCATTTCTTCTTCATCTGATTCCAAATGTGAGGTGTCCTCTGATTTCCTAAGATGTAGCCTAGCATCTATTCAAATAATGAATGACACTTTCCTTCAAACTCACATATATTTCTATCAAAAAGAAATTTAATAAAATAATTAAATAATCCTTTTTTTCAATGCTAGTGGGCCATATAACCAGGAAGACAGTCACTTAACACCACTGAATCGTGGCATACTGGGCATGGGGGGTCCCTAGACTTAGTGGGGAAAAAGAGTAAAATGGATATGATTTTGGTATCTTCCAATAAACAAATTTCAGTTTTTAGCAGAAAAGGAAAATCATTTTGGGATATAATAATAATATATATAATAATAATAATAATAATAATAATAATCATAATAATAGTATAATTATAATATATACTTCGAAAATTCTGCATAAATTAATGGCAGTTATGTAAGCGGGTGAATAATGTGAATATGTTGTGTCGTTTGGATGGTGCCAAGAAGAATATATTTGGTTATTTTTGGGGATGAGATTTTAGCCTGGAGTCGGGGTAAATGGGTTCCATAGTACATGTTTCAAATACGTAAATCCTGCTAGGTTATACGATGAAATTACTGGTGAAATGATCAAGAACGGAGGAGAGATGGTGATGATTGGATTTGGAGGTTGTTAATAAAGCGTTTATGGAGGGTTAAGTATTTTTCCAAGGGATTGGAGGAGAAAAGTAATATTACCCTTATATAAGGGTAAAGGGAGATAAGGGGAATGTAGAAATTATAGGGTGAAAAAGTTTATTGAGTGTTGTAAGGGAAGATATATGCTTGGTATTTTGGTCCGAATAGAGTGCGTCGAGTGATGAAGGACTGATTGGTGAGAACAAGGTGCATTTTAGGAGTGGTAGAGGATGTTGTGGATCAATCTTTTACTTGGAAATAAATGAATGTGAGAAAATAAAGGAGAAAAGAATAATCTTAAGGAATAAAGGTTTTATGGTTTGGCCAACAGGCGTATGATAGGGGTTAATAGGGAAGCTCGAATGGCAGGTGGTTAGTGAATATATGGTGTTTTGCGGTGGTAAGGCTTCTGAATGGAAGTCAAAAGTATGTATGACGATAGCGAGGCGTGTGTTAGAAATATAATGGTGGCCAAAGGGTGGGATTGGTTTTAGTATTAATAAGCGGATAGTGACGACCAGGGTTGTATTAAATGTCTCCTTTGGGTTTATTCAATTTTGTATATGGATTGGGTTTATGGAAGATTTAGAGGTGGGGGTGGCAAGAAATTGTGTTAGAATGATGGAGAATGGAGATGAGTTGGAGGTGCCCTATTATCTTATATGCCGGATGATTTGGTTCTGGTTTTGTGGTTGGAATCTGAAGAGAGTTTTGAAGAAGATTGGTAGAGGAAGATTTGCAGGGTATGTAAGAAGGGGCTGAAAGTAAACTAGATAGAGTAAGGTTTATGGTTTGTGAGTAGGAATAGCCCTAGTGTTTGAAGTTATTTTAGATTTGAGCAGCTGGAACAAGTGGTCTGAGTTTAAAATATTTAGATCATGTGTTGGATGAGAAGGGAACGGATGATGCAGATGTAGTAGGAAAGTTTGTGAATGGGTGGAAAGGTGGCTGATGCAATTAATCGTTTGGTGAATGTAAAAAGGACTAAAGTCCTGGAGTGCGCTAAGGGTCTACATGGACGGTATGTTGTTTTTTACCTGTGTTTAATTGTATAGTAGCGAGACTATGTGGAATAAGAAGTATAGATCTAAATGTTTCCATGTGTTCGACTGTACAATCCTTAGGGAACGTGCCTAGGTGTGGAAGAAGCAATTTGATAAAATGAGAAATGAATAACATTAGAGATTGTGGTGGTTGTGAAGAAAAGGGGTAACGAGAGAATCAAATGAAAGTATGTGTGAGATTGGTTGGGTCAAGTGGAATAGGATGATGATAGTCGGTTCGGCTAACGGGGGATGTATAGTGGTAACTGTGTTGGGAATCGACCGGCCTGGGAAGGAACCGAAGAAAAAGGTGGATTGAGTTTCCAGTAAAGGAAGGTTTGGCAGGAGAAGAAATGTTAAGTTTGGCAGAGGCCGAGACGAAAGGTGCATGATAGGAGACGAATTGGCGGGGTGGTTGTAAGGGGGTATATTTTGTTTGGCTCTTCCACCCTGGGCCAGGGGGATGAACCCTTCACTTGAAAACGACTTTACCAAGTGGGGGGTAAGAATCCGTCGCGGTCCATGAACGCTCTAGGATGGCATTTTCTGATTGCGACGAGTTCTTACTATTAATGGTACAGAGGGGGCGGAAAATCATTGCGCAGCTCTTTTAAATAGCTTTAAAAAGCATTTTTACTACTTTTCTTTTCCTGTCGATCTCACGCACCTTAACTTCCTCAATCTTGGGGGAAAAAGGTAGATAACAGAAAGAAAGAAAGAAAGAGAGGAAAGAAAGAAAGAAAGAAAGAAAGCTAAGAAAGAAATAATAATAATATATAATAATATTAATAATAATAATAATAATAATAATAATAAGAAATTAATAATAATAATATGAATAAATAATTAATAACTAATAATAATCTTATGAAATAAATAATAATTAATATATAATAATAATAATATAATAATAATACTATAATAAAATCATAATATTTAAATAATAATCATATAATATATAATAATATAATATTAATATTATAATAATAATTATCAATTCAAGTAAAAATAATTTATTTATTGGAAAAATATATTAGCTAAGGTTTACTTTATTTTGTTTAGTTTAGTTTATTTTATTTTGCTTAGCTTATTGAGTGTTGTAGGGACGATATATGCTGGTATTTTGGTTGGAAGGGTATGTCGAGTGACGATGAAGGACTGGATTGGTGAAGGAACAAGGTTTCATTGAAGTGGTAAGAGGATGTGGATCAAATTTTTAGTGGATCGAGTCAGTAAAGGAATGTCTAAAGGAGAGGAACGTTGAGTTTGTCCAGAAGGCCAAGAAGAAAGGGGTTTGGATTAACAGGAGTGAAATAGCAGAGTTTTTGAGTGAGGAGGTATGGCTGTGGGCTTTGCCCAAGGATGAACTCCTCATTGACAATTTACAACAGTGAGGGTGCATAGCAGTCTCGTGAAACCTCTAGGGTGGACTTTTCTGACTGGGATGAGTTCTCACTTAAGGATATAAAGGGGACAGTGAATGTGGACTTTCTTTTCGACTTATGTCCTGTTATGCTGCTACTATTCTGTTTCAGTGTATGCTATGCACCTGACCCCCAATCTGGGCATAGAAGATAGATGATGATAATAATAATAAAATAATAATAATTAATAAATTCCTTAAATTTGAAATTTTATAGTAAACAAAAAATAAATACACTCAGGTTTGAAAAAGCCATACTGCAATCTGGTAATTTTATGAAAATCTTTAATTTTCTTTGACCTGGATCTTCTTCTACCTCAAATTCAATATTTGGTTCTCTCAATTTTGATTTAAAGGTTGACTTACGATCTGATTCTTCATTTTTCAGGCTTTCTTTTAAAGCGGCATTTGTTTCCTAATGAAGGAACTTCTAAAATAAAATCAAAGGATTTTCACATAAGCCCTTATTGTGGTTAAAAATATAAAATGACAACAAAAATCTTTGCAACACTTTTTTTTCAAGATTCCATGAAAGAATTAATTTTCGTCTGAAAACTAAAAGATTTTTTTTTTTTTTTTTTAAATTATTACAGTTCCGACCATTCATAACTACATACTAATTAAAAAAAATATTGAGATGAAATAAACATGAAAATCAACTTTTTATAAACCCCAAATTTTATAAACTTAAAAGAAAAATTATTTTAAAAATAATTCAGTAATATTAATTTATATATTAAATAATACGCTACTCTTTTTTTTTTTTTTGTTTTTCTTAAAACCAGTTCACTTTTGAATTTGCTTTGGAAACAATTTCCAGTGTTATGTAAATTTTATTTTCAAATTATCCATTTGTCAAAAAAGATAAAAAAAAACCATTTGTTTGGCTTACTTGCTCATTATTACACCAAATAAATAAGTAATAATACTAATTTTAGGGGATGTACAATATGATACTC
>JABUQX010021295.1:0-2500 GCA_015478945.1 Trachelipus rathkii | reverse complement strand
ATCCCAAAAAGAAATAATCAGTTTGGTTAGGTTTACAGTTAGTGCCCTTTAGGTTACAATAGATTTTAAATAAATAATATAGGACTTTTTTTTAGAAAGTTAAATCATTTTGTGTCCATTTTTTGTGGCTTTTAGCTCAATAAGAATTCGCTTACCTAGTTTAGCCACGAATTTTGTGTATAAACTTTCACGATTTCTTCTTACCAGGTTTACTTTTGTTTACAAACAACAATTGGAAATCAGCTTTTTGTTTTGATGGAGCCTCCGTGGTTTTAGATAAACAGCATAAAATAGAAAATTAGATTATTTACAATAATTGATTCAACTTATTGTTGATGGAGTTTAATCCATTTTGGGAAGAAAAATTAGAATTTAAAAGCTATTTTATTTGACATGAAAAACATTCCATACAACCAAAAGGACCTAACCCAAGCCGCCCATCTTGCCATGTTACATTTTTTTGTAAGGAACGTGCTTAAATTCGGTAAAGCACGGAAATAGCAAACCTTAACGATTAAGGAAATTCCCTTTTGCTTTTGAGTATTCGTTGTTACTAATTCTTTCTTCTGGCTTCTGTGTTCAATTCTGAACTTTGCTTTATTTCTCAATTTTCTCAGTTAATTTGGCAACGTTCCCAGTTTTTTTAGCTTCTTTTAGCTTGCTTTGAAGTTTTTTTGCCAAATAAGCTTATTTTTTGCTTGCAAGTATCTCCTATTTTTATATTAAAGCTTCAATATGTCGTTTTTCTTTTTAGCCTTTTAATATATTTGCAAAGCCCTATAATGCCCACCACTCCCTTATAATCTGATAATGATCAGCAAACACATAGGGATGCCGCGGAGAGGAACGATATATATCGATTATGGCTAATTTTTTTCGAATAGTCAATCGAAAAAAATTCGCATGAATATTTTTTTCCGCCGACTTATGATAATCTCGATATTTTTTATTTTCAGTATCGATTCAACGATATTTTTTTTTTTTATTTCTAGAATTTTAAGCAGTTTTCTTTTTTTTTTTTTTTTTTATAAAATAACATTTAAGCAAAAGGTGTGTGTATTTTTCGGCTCGTTTTGGAGTGGGGAAACCAATTTGGTTCTGAACTCGAGGAAAGGAGGGAAGAATAGTCAGCAATGAATCATACCAAGAGAAGAAGTAGGCCTACAGGCCTATAGCGGAAGAACAATTTTCATGCGTATTTTACTTTTCAAAATAAGATATTTATAGAAAGTAAAAAAGAAGGTAATCCTATAATAATACAGGACATTCCTACGTTTTGCATGTTAAGGTTTAACTCTTAATTAAAACTTTAATTTAAAATAACAATAGAAATGTTTTTAAAGTTTTTTATATGCTTTTTAGACGTTTTTTATAAGCCTTTTATAAGCTTTTTATAAGTTTAAAAATCACTCGTAAATCACCTCTACTCGCCTGAAACTTTAGGGGCCATGATTAGTGTTTACAACTTAAAAAGTAATAATATATATATATATATAATTATATTTATATATATAATAATATAATATATTATCATAATCTATATCTATATATAATATATATATAATATAATAATATTATTATATATATATATATAATATATAATATATATAATATATAATATATATATATATATATATTATATATCTTAGTCCAGGGGTCCCGAATGCTACAACTGTTATCTAAATAACTAAGTAGCTTACCATAAAAACTGAAATATACATTTTTTGAAATCAGCGAACATTTTTAATGCAGGAATAATGAGAAACATAAAAATGAAAGAGATAATAAAGGTATATAATAATAAATAGGATAATAGTGTACGCATAAATTTTCATTGAGAGGCAGTTTTTTTTAAAAGGCGGAATTATAAAAGAATACAAATGTTTGAAAAAGCGAATTGTCCCATACGGAGGGTAATAGAAAGAGCGATCAGGGTAAATGTTTTTTAAGTACCAGCAAATGGGCAGAATTAGTTTAAATGGTAATTGAAAGTATTAGAAGACATACATAAAGCCAAAACTACAACAATTATAACAGAATAAGTTTTAGAAAGGCTACAAATTCGTCTAAGAGAAGAAAGAGTAATTAACCTAACCTAAAAATATTCACCGAATGGAAGCTACACCTATACCTTCCTAACCTTAAACCTAACCTAAACCTTAATCTAATCAGTCGATTGCTTAAATAATATATTTTATATATATTATATTATATATAAATATATATATATAAAATATATATATATATATATTTATAATATATATATAATAATTAATATAAACTACTAACTATACCATAATTAAAATAATACTTTGAAAAACATGAAATAAAATTTTTTTTTTTCATTCAAAGTTTAAAAAGGTTAAATTTTTTTTCTCTTCATCTTGGGACCAAAATATTAACCAAATTAGGAAAAAGCAAAATTTTGATTTTGGGCTGTAGGGTTGCCGGATTATATAAAAAAAAATATCGATATTCGATATATCGGTTTTTCGATATA
>JABUQX010021294.1:75000-84279 GCA_015478945.1 Trachelipus rathkii | reverse complement strand
GAGAGATTCATCAAAGGCAACAATGTAGCCTTAAGCTACCATAGAGCGACCATTAGTCTTCAGCCGAACTTTCTAGGATCTCTCAGTAGTAGGTCTGGAGTTCAATAATCCCCTACTCACTCAGTGGTATTGGTTGAGAGTCCAATAAGATAGTCTCGGCTAATCTGCCTTCTGCTCCCCGAAACTCAGTGGTACTGGGTTCCCAACTCATTTACTGAGTTCCAGGATCATCTTGCAGATGGTGTCTGGAGTTCAAACCCTACTCACGTCAGTGGATCTGGTGAGAGGTCCAATTAGATAGTCCTCGGCTGTATGCGCTGGTCCTTTGTACTGCCTCCCTCCGAACTTTCAGATGGTGACTTGGTTTCCTGGCTAACGTTCATTAATCGAGTGGGTCAGTGACTCTCAACGTGGTGTCTGGAGTTCAATTATCCCGTGCTACTCACTGTCAGTTGGATTCCTGTGGGTGCGCAAGGTCCAATAATAGTCTCGCTATCTGGCCTTCTGCTTCCCCCGAACGCTCAGTGGTACTGGTTCCCAACTCATTAGGAGAGTTCCAGGACTCTCAGTGGTGTCTGGAAGTTCAAAGACTCCCCTAAACTCACTCAGTGGATCGGTGAGTTATTGGTGCCCAATGATAGTTTCTCCGGCCCAGGAGTTTATACTATGTCTCCGGCTATCTGGCCTCTGCCTCCCCCCAACTCAGTGGTACTGGTTCCCAACTCATTACGAGTTCCAGGACTCTCAGTGGTGTCTGGAGTTCAACCCCTACTCACTCAGTGGATCTGGTGAGAGGTCCCAATAGATAGTCTCGGCCAGGGTCTATCTGCATGTCTCCGAATATCTCAGATGGACTGGTGTCCCAACTCTTAAGGATGTTCCATCCTATAACTAGTTGGTGCTGGTGTTAGGTGTCTCTTCCCGTATCATTATAACGACAATTAACGTCTTTACCTTGTATTTAACAGTCCTTAGATTTTGGTTCAAAGAGTTATTGTTGGGCCTGTGTGTCGAACTTGTTCATGCTAACTCCGAAGTCACCATCCTGCCTGCTCATTCGAGGCCACGCGTCACATTTTGTGCATTAAAATCTTACCTGAAGTACTAACGCTACCGATTATGTCTTATTAATTTTTCTGTTAAAGTTGAATAAAGTATTATGTTTCAATAAAATCATTGTTAATAAAGAGTTTGCTTATCCTGTCACCTGGAAATTGTCTTGTCTTAATATTATTAACTTACAAATTGGTGGCAGTCTCGTTGGGACAATCGCACAGTTGACAATTTCACAGTATTAGCTTTGCTATACAGGTGACAGGTCGTTATTAATAAAGTTCAATAGTAAAAATAATCTTTAATAGTAAAAATAACGTTAGTAATAAAAATCGATAGTAAAAATAACGTTAAAATAAAATGTCATAACAAAATATAACAGTTATTATAAATAAAAATCAATTAGTATAATATACTACTGGAATAAATTTAAAATATAAATATGTCATATAATCATAGACTTATTAAGAGTCGGAGGAATACGTCAAATGATACACTAAATGAGCATCAAACTTTTACAATCAAAATAAGAATAAGATCTTGTTTAATTAACCATAATGATATAATGATATCTCATAAACCATTTAATTTTCCATAGCTATCTGAGGAAATTAAGAATTGTTCATGCTCAAAAAAGAAATATGATAATAGTTTTTCTAAATTAAGACTGTAGACCTTTTTCAATGGAAAAGAAAAGAAATAAGAAAAAGAAAAAGAGAGTATTGTCGCAAATAAACGATTATGTAATAGTGTTCATACTAATTAATTGATAATAACTGGAAATAATGAATTTTTAATGAAATTGATATACATTAAGAGAGCTTTTTGGAAACACGACGAACTGATACTCCAATGTCTTTTTTGGAGTTGATATTATATTTTTCTAATAGTGACGTCCTTAATCAGATCAGAATGCATATTTGAGATGAGTATATGATTCACTATTAGAATATGTAAATGATGAATATATGAGTAGATGCCAAGATTAATAAATATTCGTGATGACGTTATGATAATTGAATAAATAATGTGTAATACGTATTATATGGCAGCGAAATCAGTAATAGTAAAGGTAAATCAGTAATAATTTTTCCTTCTTATATTATCTTTATCTATGGAAGCTATTGAGGTGTTATAATTAATAATAACGATATGTAAACATGACTGATATTAAATTATTCCAAGAACACAAAAGACAAAAGTATTACGATAAGACATATAGATAATAAGTAAATAATCCTAGTAAAAAGCTTTTCCTTTTTCAATCTTTTATATCTGGAACATTAAATAAAAGTGACATTAATATTTTAACCGTAACTATTGATAATTGATAATTGATATCAAGATGGAAAGTAAGTTGGATATTAATTATGAGAGGAGGAAAGTAGCGATGATATTAGTAACGACGGCAATATTTAATCTATAAATATCCTTTAAATTTTTATCAGGAACCTTTAATGTATCTTTCCCTTATTTTGTATAGTATTGTTCATTCCCATAGTAAGTTGTAATTTTTATAAGATGATTAAAGTAATTGTAAGGTAATAAATTCCGAGAAATTTTAGAAGTATTATGCAAACTATTGTTTAATATATTAATGAAGATTATTTTGTAATAGGCAGTCCTTAAACTGTTTAAAACTTTCTGAATTTTATGCCCTGTATCATTTTTTAGTGATTTATAGATATATTTTTTTGAGATGTTGAGAATTTAAATTATTTAACCTTATTGTTTTGCATAAGAAAGGCTATTAAGATAAGGTATGAGGAAGAGATTAGAAGAATATTCATCGAAGAGATTGATTGCAGTAATTATGTTGAAATTAATCCTTTTTTGATTTGAAATTTGAAGATATTAAGTTGATTACTGAAGATCATAAAGTAATGTGGAAATTTTAGATTTGAGTATTGAAGTTCTCTTAATAATTGTTTAAATTTGATAGTTATTAAAGTATTTTTGGTGATTTATTAGATTTTTGATGAAAGTTTTATTGAATTTTTGAGTAATTATGATTTCTAGTTAATTGATGATTTATGTTTTAAAGAGTATGATAATATGATTTAGTTCTGTTGCAACAGAGGATATTATTTATATAGCTATAAGGCTATGGCACAGAAGAGAGTCTGACCCACTACTCTTATTTTAGATGATTTAGATAGCTATAGGCTATGGCAGAAGAGAGTCTAATCCACTACTCTCTTATTTGGTTTTGCCTTGCGGTTGACATTGGTCTCGTCAAAACTTCCTTACCGGTTAGTCCAGAATGGTCAGATTTCCTAGGAAACGCCATTTGTAAGGCCGCTGAAAAGAACTAGGATGGGAGGGAGAGCTCTACTCACGCATCCTACTTCGGGGCAAGTTGATTTTTTTTTGTAATTATTTTATGCTGTTGATAATGATTAAACTGATCCATCTTCCTGGAAATCTGACCAAAAACAAATTCCACCCTAGATATAGCGGACCTTATGAGGTAATTAAAGTAAATGAAAACAAGGTTACCTACATTCTACTATCTCCAGAAGATGGTAGACAATATAAAGCCCATCATCGGCAATTACGACCATGGAAGATGCCCCCTGATTATCTGCTCCAGGAACCAGTGTTCCAGCAGTATAGTATCCCGTTCCTGATTTAAGATTCTTGTAAATATGTAAATATAGGTTTAAGTTTGATAGCTATTGCCGAAGTTCTAATATTATCGAAAAGTAAATATTTCAAGTAGACTTAATGCGTATATTGCTTATATTAGAATTAGTTAGAATAAGTATGAATTTATTATGATATTTTATTAAAAGAATTGAAATTTATGGGGGCAAAATGTAAACATTTTTTATTACTTTTTTTCATTTCCAATTACTTTAAATGACAGATTGATAAGTAGTTAACCTTAAATTTTAGATTCTTTTATGTATAACTATTTAATTATCATTTTATGTACAATATTGACGTCGCTGTTCTTATTATTTAAGTTTACCCATAATAATTTGAAGCTTTAAATTTGATGTTTCCATAAATAGAATTCTATTTATTATATTATATTAATTTATACACGTTGACTCCAAACATATGTTGTAAAATATATTAAACATAATTTGCCTAAAGTTTTTAGAAAGAATACATTTGAATCTTTTTGAGCTTCGCAATGATAATAGATTTTAAAAGACGATTTGACTTCTAAATGTTTGCGTTATTTTGAACTCAGATAATTTTGCTTCAGAAGTCACGTATCCAGAATATTCTATTTTGCTTATTAAGTAAATCAGTACTATAAAATATTATTGAGTTAATAAATAATGTATTTATATTATATTATATAATAATATCTATTTAAGATATTTTATGAGTTTTGACATTTTTATTACCTATAGCTAATTTTAATTTAATAAAGCTTTTTGTTGTTTTCTTTGAAGAATTAAGATGTTGATCGTATAACAAGCGTTTGTGTAACGTCATCAGCCATTTCGGTTTTTTGATTTACCTTCCATAGAATGCTTATTAAGATGTTTACAAGGTCTTATATAATAGTTTAAGATATATGTATAAGGTAGTAATTATGTTCATTTTTCTAGTTGTCATAAGTGAATTTATGTATGAATAAGAATATTAATTATATTTAGGCGTTAATTACGTTATTCCTTTGAGATTGTAAATATATATCCATTTTCTTTAGCTATCAATTATATAATAGTTACTCTTTTATTTTCGAGGAAGTACGAATAATTTTGACTTATTTCAAAAGTAAAATTAAATTTCTTTAGTATTTATATTGAAAAGTATTTAAAGATTATTAATTGTTTCATTTTTAGTTCGTTGAACTTACTTGTTCAAACTTTTGAGGAATATAAAAGGCACGGAGATTTGAGGATTTCATGAAAGGCAAGCTCTCTCACTAAGGCACTGTATAGCCAAGCCTACCTTATGAGCGACATTATGTTCTCGTCAGTCCGAACCTTTCCAGGTACTCGTCAGTTTAGGGTGATCCTGGAGTTCATCCTCGCTTACTCACTCAGTGGATCTGGTGAGTAGGTCCCAATAGAGGTAGTCTCGGCTATCTGGTACCTTCTGCCTCCCAGGAACTCAGTGGTAAATAGGGTTCCCAACTACATTTACGAGTTCTAGACTCTCTAGTAGGTGTTGGGTGAGTTCAAACCTCTACTTCACTCAGTGGATCTGTGAAGAGGTCGCAATAGTATCTTCGCTATCTTGGCCTTACTGCCTTCCCCCTGAATCAAGTGTACTGGTCCACTCAATTACGAGTTTCAGGACTTCTCTGGGTGTTCTTTGTTAGTTCAATTATCCTTACTCACTTCAGTTGGATTGCTGGTGACGATGGTCCATATAGATTAGTCTGCTGGCTATCTTGGCTTCTCCTCTCCTCTTTGACTCAGTGGCAAAAGGGTTGCGGAGTCGGAGTCGTGATCGTGAGTCGGCGGGAGTCGGGGAGTCGTTAGTTTTGAAGAGGGTGTTAGGAGTCGGATCGGAGTCCGAGTACCGGTATTTTGAATAGGGTGGATGTCGATCTGGAGTACTGGATGTCGGTAAATTATCCAAGAAGGTCGGAGCAGAGTCACGGAGTGGAGTCGTTAAACTTCCTCAAGATACGAGTTTGTGATGTCGTGAATTATTTTAAAACTTGACAAAGATTACTAAAATTGTGACTCTTATAGGAATGACTTCAATCAACTTTCCTGCAAGTTTATGTGACTTTCGACTTCGAGCTCACATACATATGCAATTTGTCATTAACTATCGATAGATTTTTTTAACCAGCTACTTATGTTTCAATTTGTGATTATATTCTGAAAAAGGTTTCATCCTTCACTTATAATTTCATCTATATCTTAAGAATAACTGATATGGAATAAAAAGACCTTAAATGTGTAGTCGTTAAGAGAATTTTCTCATTGTACAATGATATTAAATTAACGAGGCCTGTTGTTCTATTATTGATTCCAATCTTATTCATTAGGTAGCTTAATCTGAGATATTCAACAACAAAGAAGCTATAATCTGCATCTTTGCAAATGTGGCCCTATTATATGTATTTATAAATGGGTTTTGCAAGGATAGTTTCAAGAAGAAAAGAATACATACTATAAAATATTTATTAGTTTTTCTGTTAAGTGATTGAAAGGTTACAATTAATCTCCGTTATCTATCTGTTCCCTCAAGTCATTCTTTCAGAAAGTTCAGAAGATTTACTGCTATATGAAAAGCTTCTATGATATTGATAGCCTTGTCTCGAATTAAGCGTCAATTGGCTCAATGACAAAAGGTCAAGTGTCTTTCCTAATGTCTTGGTACACAATATTCCAACTATACTTTAAAATTAAAATTCTTTGCTGCTTAAGAGCAAGTATGATATAATATTTATGTATTATCTTCCGAAGGATTGTAATTCAAGTAGCTGAAATTGCTGTTACGCTTCTTTATTTTTCCTCCAACGCTATAGTTAAGCGTGGAACTGGGCTTTTTCTGCTCTCGCCATTATTAAAATCAGAACCAAGAAGGAAAAATTCATTTTTCCTGGCAGATGCTATTCTATTTTTTTGAGAAGGAGAGAGAGAGGCATTCAAATGAGATAGATTACATATTTAGATGTTCTTTAAAGGAACTATTAATGTAGTAAGTTTAATATTATATATATATATATATATATATATATATATTATATACTCATGGAGGTTATATATATATTATATATAATTATATATTATATTATATATATATATATAATACGTATATAGTATATATTGATAAGAATAACTTTGCTCATCCTTTTACACCTCACGGCAGTGTGATAGGTACTGATAAAAATAACCCCTTAAGTAATTTCACCCTGCTGGAATTGAACCTGGGCCCAGGTTCAATCCCAGCAGGGTGAAATTATCTTTAAGGCGGTTGGATTTTTAATCATATATACTATAGGTTATAATAAGGATTATATTTATAGGTATATATTATTAAATATATATATATATACTATATATATATATATATATATATATTATAATATATATATATATAATATTAAATAATATATAATATATTTATATATATATATATATATATATAGTATATATATATATATATTATATATATATATATATATATATATATATATATATATTATATATATATATATATATATATATACATATATATAATATATATATACTATATTATATATATATATTTATTATATATATATATATATATATTTACTATATATATATATATATATATATAAATATATATACATATATATGTATATTGTTTTATATAGATATATATATATATATATTTATATAGTATATAGTATATATATAATATATAATTATATATATATTATATACGTATATATATAATATATACTAAAATACTAAATATATATATATATAATATAGTATAATATATATTATATATATATATTATAATATTTACATACTATATATATAATATAGGATATATATATTATATTAGGAATCTATATAAATAATTCTAAATATATATATATATAATATATATTATATATATATATATATATATATATATATTATTATAGTATATATATATCATAATATATATATTTTATAACTTATATATTATAGTATTATATACTATTATATATATGGTAAATAGTACCTGAATATAAAATAAATCGTGACCCCTTCCCCAAAATTATCTAAGTTATCAAAATTTTTTTGATGGCTTAAAGTGTTTTAATTATAAAATTTTATATTTTTAAATAAAAATAATAGTTAAAATCAAAGCAAATAAGAGTATTATTGTTCTTATTGTGAATAGTAAATGAGTAATCATAATCATAGTAGTTGGTATTTGAAGAAATTTTCTTAGTATGAAGTGGCTGATTTGTTCCATATATTATATATATATAATAATATATATATATATTATATATCATATATGTATATTATATATATAAACTTTATATATATATATATAGAATATATATAATTAATATATTATATAATATAATATATATATTAGATATATATTATATTATATTATGGGCCTATTATATATAGTATATATTATATATATAATTATATATATATATATATATATATATATTATATATATTATATATATTATATATATATATATATATAGATTATATATATAGTATATATATAATATTATATATATATATATATATCACATATTATATATAATATCTAATATATATATATATTATATAAATATATAAGTATATTATATATATTATGAGTATTAATATATATATATATATATATATTATATTATATATATATTATATATATATGTATTATATATTGTAACATATATATATAATATATATATATAGTATATATTATAACTATAATATTATATATAATTATATATATATAATATAACTTATATTTATATATATAATATATATAAATATATTCTTTCTCTTTCTTTCCTCTCCCCAGGAAGGATTCTTCATCCTGCCAGCCGCGCAAGCATCTTTCTACAGACAGTCTCGCTCCTGCACTATTCCTCTTACTCTCAGCGCTACTCATATTTGGTAGCTGGACATCTTTCCAGAGAGTGCCTCTCACCCGATTCCGCATATCTCTTTCTTCGGTCTTGTGCCCTTGGCTCTTCCGCCTCCTGGTGTCCATAATCGCCATGGCTTCTTTTCGTGGCCATTCTCTCTCTGCTCACATCCTCTCCAGATGTCCCCACCATCTCAATCTCCCCACATCATCTATAACTAGTGTACATCTTCTTCACACCTATATCTTCCCTAATAACTTCATTTCTTATTCTGTCTCTTTTAATCTTTCAATCATAGTTTTCTTAAATATCTCTCTCAATCTCCGTCCGCTTGTTTTCTATTCTCCTCTCTCTCTCGTTGTTGTCCTGTTTTTCTCGCTGTCCACGTAAGCAAGTGTGGGGGAGTCAGTATGCGGTGCTAAAAATCACTTTTTTATCCTCTATTCGATTGTTTCTTATCTGTTCTCCATTATGGGGTATACTGCTTTCATAACTAATCCATAATTTTTTTTCCATTCTTCGCTAATTCTTCTTCTCCACTTCCCTTCCCTCTGTTAAAATCGCAAACCCTCACCGAGATATTATTGAGGTATTTACCCTTATAGCCTTTACCTCCTCCTCTCTCACCTTTCATTATCATCCCATCCTCAGTTTCCTTCCGTTTACTGTTAATATCCTGGTCTTCTGTATCGTTCATCTTCA
>JABUQX010021294.1:27500-70000 GCA_015478945.1 Trachelipus rathkii | reverse complement strand
ATGCATATTTTTAATAAAAATATGAAAAATTACCCTCCGAAAAAAAAAATTGACTAATTTCGGCGTTTTTTTTAGGGATAACACTAATCGATGTTTTGTTTTTGATATTTTCCGATTATATATATATCGATAAAAATAATTTTCTTTCGATAATTTTTTTTACGATTATCAACGATTCAATTGAACCATAGTATATTTATACTGTGATTGAATATACCAAACCATAGTTTATCATATTATATATGATAAACTATGACCAAACGTAGTTAATTAAATAAAAAATAAAAAATGTTTGTTAAATAATTATTTTTCGTACGATAGAATATACAAAAAATTAAATAATGCTCCAAAAAAATTTATATATATATATATATATATATATATTATATATATATATATATATATATATAAATTATTATAAAATATATATATATAATATATTATATTATATATATATAATATATATATATATATATATATATATTAATAATATATAGAGAGAGAGAGAGAGAGAGAGAGAGAGGAGAGTGAGAGTTAGGAGACAGAGATAGAATCGATCTACGTAAACGTAAACTTTTACGATAACGTACGTATGTCCATATAGGTTAGGATAAGGCCTACGGCATATATATATATATAATATATAATATATATATAATAATATTATATATATATATATATATATATATATAATATATATATATATATATATATATACCTATTAGGCCATGATTTTGTTACTATATATTTTGTACCATATATAAAAGTATAAATTTATATGCAAGCTCCGCGTGACGTCATACACGTCAGGATTTCCGCGTTACGTACTGTATCATGGTAGAAATATTATACTGTGTACGTATACTGTGAGGTCATGACTAATTTTTATCGAATTATATATTATATATATATATGATTATATATATATATATATTATTATTAATATATATATATATATTATATATATATAATTATTATATATTCACGGCCCAATAGGGGGCGCTCGAGCCGACGGGGACAGAAAAGGGGGGACGTTTTCCATACGCCGTAGGGGAGGGGCGGAAGGAACCCCGCGACACCAAATACCAAAGAGCGGGGGTTCCGGAGGCCCTCCCCGGAGGGAGTGATATTATAGTTTCTACCTCTGTCGTTCCCAGAAGGCCCGAGAGCTCCCGCTTTCGCTGCCGATCATGGGTTGGTCTATTACCTTTGGGAGTACGCAATAAAATAGTTTAAAAAACATTATTATTATTTTTAAAACTAATGTGTACCAACCAAGGGTAGACCGCCCGATTGAAGGAGTCGGAGTAAATAATATATATATCATATATAATATATAAATAATATAATATATATATATATATATATAATAATATATAAATATATATATTATATAATAATATATATATAGTATAGTATATATAATATAATATATATATATAATATATATAACGACTAATCTGAAAAGAACAAAAAGTACCTAGAGAATTAGAATTATTTTTCTTATTTTACATTACGTAAAAAAATATTGTTTTCAATTATTTATATTTTTTTTTTTAATTTAAATCTTTTAATTTTTTTGCAGTACAATTCTAACTATGTTGTACATTTTTTTAATAAAAATACAAATAAAAAATAATCGATAAAACAATTATAATATCGATAATTAATAAATAATCGATGTATCGATAGGTTGAAAGGCATTTCGAACGACGGTCATTTCATATACATCCTACGCGATACGAAAAAAAGCCCATAAAGTTTACAACTTTTCCTAGCCGTTTTTTTTTCATATTTTTAATTAAAAATTATCCGGATTTAATGTAATATACGCTAATCGGTAAATAAAAAACCTTCAAAGAATTGTTTGATACCATTTTTGTAAATTAGAAGTGTTTTATAAGTTATTAATTAAGTAAATATGTATTTAGCGGGTAAAAGTTTATTCACGCTCAGCTAAAGTATACCAATAATAATATAGTAATAGTAATAATTTTTATTTCTATCCTGTTTATCTTAGTTAAAATGCTCTTTCTATGGTTAATAATTTCAGCAGTAAACATTATTTGATGCAAATAAATGGGCGCTAATTGGCAAATGCTCAAAGTTGCTGAAAATTTTCCATGAAACAACTCTCAGGTATGGTAAATTATAATCATTAATTTTGAATTATATATTTGTAGTATATATATATATATATATTTAGTTATTATATATTTATTATCTATTTATTATTATTATATATATAATTATATATATATATAATATCTATAATAACCTGTGTATATATAATATATTATATATATATTATATATATTATATATATAAATATATATATTATATATATATATATACTATTATATATATTAGATATATATATTTAATATATTATATTATAATATTATATATATACCGGTGTGTATATATATATATATTATTATATATATATATATATACTATAATATATTATATAATTTATATATTATTGTATTATTATTATATATTATATATTATTATATATATAATATAAGTATATTATATTATATAAATATATATATTATTATATTCTATATTATATAGAATAATATATATATTAAAACAAAGAATGAACATAAGTGGGAAGGTTAAAGAATTACTGCCTTGCGTTAACTTGTGGTCGGTTGATTTGTCAATTTTGCAATAAACATATGGGACCTAGTTTGGTTAATGTGGTTGGGACTTTGAGGACAATGTATAACCGCATGCATTAACAGCTTTGGCCCCAACTCTAAAAAAAGCAGTGTCCTTGAAAATGACAGACGAGACAGGAATGCGAGAGGTCTGTCAAGTTTTCTAATTTGCTGGAGTGTGTGATGTGGCTTACAGCTGGACATCTTGTATCTCTCAATGCTTAATGGCTTGTTGGTGATTAGTTAGAATCTCAATCAATCTTGGTTTCTGCTGTTCAGGTTATATGTTATGCCATGCAATACTGAATTCCTCTCATTTAAGCGTTCTATAGTCCAGGTAGATGTACCAATAGATCGGACGTTTGGGTTACGTCCACTCATAGATTCTGGACTTGTATTTTTGTTTCTGTTGTAAGAGAGGATTGTTCCAATTAAGCTGTGTTTTCTAATATACTGAGGCGCAGTCAGAAGGGTTAAGGATGGCAATTTGTGGACGAGGAGTGTTAAGATCCACTACCCTCCAGAGACAGAATGAGAAGGGTGTTCATTTTGGAACCCGCTCCACCAACACTGGTGGTTGCATCTGAAGACCCTTAACGTCCAAGAAACTGCATGAATATGGGGGAATTACAATAGAATGGACTGAAACAACTGAAAAAGAATCAGTTAAAGCAGTAATCCTTAGCAACAACCTCTAGCTTACCCTCAGAGCGATGAACCAGTTTCCTACGGGACAAATCAGGTAAAAGATTATATTCCCGCAGAGAAGCTGCACCGAGTACCATTAACTCAGGCATAAATTCGGTAGGAGCTATGAAGAAAAGTTGGTGGAACAGAAAACCCATTTTTGAAAAGGAGCAGAATTTTTATGTAGTTCGTTATATAAACCACTTGATTATGCTGCAAACTGCTGATAGCTCTTACACCAACATATGCAGAAGGCAGAAGTTCAACATGGCTGAGATGGTCGGAAACTAGGGATGAACTGATCAGGCTGATGCCTGATCCGCTATCAACCATACAGCCATAAAAGCCTGAACTATTCCGGGAAAAAGCTACACAAACTACAAGTGGATCAACTTTGGCAGTATTAAGATCACCAAGATCTTCCTTAATTCTTTTTTAACTGTAGCTTTACTGATAATTGCTGTAGTTGTGTCTACACCCAGGTGTGAGGAGATAGTGTCTAATGAGGCAAGTGCTTTCCCATGAGTGTCTGATGTCATAACATTCACACAAGGGGAATTTAATAGACCTCCTAGCCAGAGTCAAGAATTAGATGTGGAAATTGTGAAAGAAATTGAGACCAAGCATGCCACAAGTAAAGAAAAAGTAGAGTCTATATGGAGGTGATTTAATTTCCGGGCACTTCATTGGATTCCTTGTCTTAATATGACCATACGTAGTAGTTCATATTTATAAATTGTAACTAGATTAACTTTTTGAGCCAGATCGTCCAAGAACCCACAAGACATATGCACTATAGAACTTAATATTAGAACTAACGAGGAAAAGTATCGTGGATAGGTTAGAGTGAAGGAGAATTTAGGGCACCTAGTGACCATAAAAATAATATAGATTAATATGAATTAAGTCAAGTAAAAGGAAATAAGGAATAGATCTTAGATTCCGAAATGGCGATTTTACCAAATTTTTGAGACATGCTTAGTACACTGACTGGGATAAAGAGTTAAAGACCAAAACTGTTTATCATGTGGGAATATTTTAAGCAAATTTTAATGAATATTCATCAGTATGTTTTAAAGATAAACCCATAGTGGCCAAAGCAGAAAACCTGTTGGTTGGAATAGAGAGATAGAGAGAAAATAATGAAAAGCCGAATGTTTTAAATATTTAAGTAGTATTAGGGAAAATGATTTAGAAAATTATAGAAAAATAGAAATAACTTAATCAGTCAATAAGAAGCAAAGATAGAGGCAGAAATTAATTTAGCAAGGAATATAATAAAGAACCTGAAGTTGTTGCCCTTTATAAATTTAAAAGTAAGAAGTGGACAATTTGTCAATTAAAATTGATGAAAATTCAGTTAGTTCAGATAAGGAGTTGAAAACATTTTCACATGCTTATTGCTCAGTGTTTACTGAGAAAAGATTGATAATAGTTTGGAGACTAATAGTTCTGTATGCATGTAACAAAAATAGAACTTACAGAATTGAATTTGACGTAAAAGAATAAAAACGTTTATTATCACATATTGATCCAAAAGGTAAACTGCAGGCCCTGCATGTTAACATGGTAGAATTTGAAAAGTAGTGCCAGCATTGCAAAGCACTGTATGATTTAACATCTATAACATTCTTCAACACCAGATGACTGGAAAATAGCATTTGTTGTGCCTATTATAAGAAAGGTAGAAAGGAAGATTTTGGAAATTATAGGCCAGTAGCTTAACATCTCTGTTGTAAAGGTTCTGGAAAGTTACTGAAAGGTCAATAGAGAAATATTTGGAGAAGATAACAAGTATTGTATGACTCCCAGCACTGTTTCAGAAAGGTAAGTCATGTCAGACAAAACTTTTAGAATTTATGAATTCATACTGACTGCATATGACGAGGAGATCCAGTGTAATATTTAGACTTTAAGCCAAAGCTTTGATAAGTTCCCCACAAAGTGGATGAAGAAATATTGTCAATGTGGTATAGGTGGATGGTACATGGTTGGATTAAAGGATGGTTGTTGGAATAGGAGAAACATGTGTACAACTAAATGTAATAAGTCACATGGAAGATAGTTGAAGAGTGGGCCACAGGGTTCAGTCTGGGCCACGTTGTTCATCATATTATATAAAGATTTTTAGACCAGGACCTTAAATGCAAGTTTCTAAGTTTGCCGATGATACCAAAGGTGACAAGATAGAAAAGAAATATGAAGATTAAAAGATTTTCAAAATTGATCTTGATAAACTTCTTGGGTGGACAGATAAGTGCAAATGAATTTTAATTAAATTAATAAAAAGTTTAAGGTTCTTCACCAAGGTTACTCAAATAAAAGTGTTAACTACGATATGAATGGATTGGCATGAGCTGGTGACCAAGGAAAAGATTTAAGGTATTATTTAAGCATAATTTGAAATAGCTAATCAAAAGTTTGGAAGCAAAGGAATAAAGCCTTAATAGATGCTGAGCAAAATATAATCGCAATGTTGTACAAGAGCAAGAATAATAAGTAAACTAATAAATACTATGTTAGCCAATTAATAGAGTTATTGATGCCAATTGGCCCCCTCTATTAAAGAAAAGTCTAATACGCTAGAGAGATGCAACGTAGAGCAAACAGATATTTATGGGTTTTAATTATAAGACTTATAAGGAGAGCTGAAGGATTTAGGAATGTTTCTTATAGGATCCATTTCTCAGATGGGACATTATACAATTCTACAAAATTATTACATTCTATTGATTTAACAATGTCTGATCTTTATTTAGTTTCATTATGAAGTAAATATTAGGCCATAACAACGAAAATAAGAAAAAGCATGCCATTTATATAAAGAAAAAGCATGCATTCAGTAATAGGCTTGTAAATTTTGGAATGGTTATTAGCCACTGGAGGTTGGAGTGTGACTCGATATGCAACATTTAAGAAAGGTTGAAAAGGTATATGGATGGTTTGGGTTATCATAGTATATTAGACGAAAGCCAAATTGGCTGGTTTTTAATTACAGTAAGTTATTAATGATATACTGCATCGTGACCATAACTTAGTACAATGGATGTGTCCACATCGGTATCAATATCATTTTTATTTTTTTATTTTTATTTATTTTTTTTCTTCTTCGTTTTCTAACCAAAATTGTGTTTTATTACCAGGAATTGACAAGCCCTAGGTGCTTTTTGGATTTGCATGAGGCGATGTTTGAGTTAGTGAGGTACTGGGGACAGTCTCGAATAGGTCACATGTGCTTCTTACTGTCCCTTATATTTCTTCTTATGTTCTATATATATATATGGTAGAATTCTGGAAAAGAGGTAGTACAAGCATTGCAAAGCACTGTATATTGATTCTTAAGCAATCTATAACAATTTGGTGAGTACCAAGATATGGAAAACAGCATATGTTGATTAAAATTATAAAAGATTGTTATAAAGTTAGATTTGGGAAATTATAGGTCAGTTAACTAAACATCTTCTGGTTGTTTTTAAGTTCTGGAAAAGCTACTAAAGTCAACATATAAGAAGAAGAAAATCATTTAAGAAGATAACAATAATATTAGTATGCACTCCCCAGCACGTTTTTCCCCAACCCTAGTCATGTCAGACAAACCTTTTAGTAATTTTATGGTAATACATTACTGACTCATCTACTGAGGAATACAGTTGATATTGTATATTTCCAACTTTAAGCAAAGCTTTGTTTGTAAGGTCCCCACATAAGCTGATGAATATTCAATTCGTATAGGTGGGAAGTCGTACATGGTCCTGGATTAAACAGTGTTTCGGAAAAGGAAACAGTTTTGTGTACAACTAAATGGCAATAAATCATCATGGAAATAGTGAAGAGTGGTGTTCCACAGGGTTCAGTTCTGGGCCCACCATTTAAAGCATATAATATAATTGATTTGAGGTACTGAATAAATGCAAAGTTTCTAAGATTGCAGATGATACCAAAGCACCACAGTTAGGATAATATGAAAAGAGTGTATAAGATTTCAAAATATCTGATAAACTTTCTTGAGGCGATAAGTGGCAAATGAATTTATAGTAAAAGAGTGTAAATCTTCACCAGGTGTTTACTCAAATAAAAGTTGTAAACTACAAATATAAAGGATTGGCTTGATCATATATGATAGTTGAGGTCCATTGAGACAAGTTGCTAATTTTTGCTCTCCAATTTAACTAATATATATTTTGTGTATTTGAAAGTGAATATAAACCAATTAGTGTTGTGTATCTAACTACACTAATATAACAATTGTAATTAATTTTGTGATAATTTATATTAAATTAGGACTCAGTGTTTGATAGGTTAACCCTAGGCTAGATAGTTAAGAGATTCCTGTATTACTGTGTGTTTGCAGGTATTATTGAATTATTATTAAAATAGTTTTTCTATGTTAAACTACAGTCTTTAACAATTTTATATTAATTTTTTGATAATTTAAATTAAATTAAGTTTACCAGGGCCATAGCCTAAGTTAGGCCTACCTTATAAATTTTATATATTCCTGGCCTAGGCTAAGCTAGAAATAAGCTTGTTCAATATGTTAGTTCTAAAATATTAGTTTATTTTCTTTTTAGGCTTGTGATATTTAAACATTTCTTTAAATAATAAGTAACACGTAGTAAGTAATAATAAATAAAAGTATGTATCTATGTATGGTGTCGGACTGTGAGAGGTGAATATGTAATAGCTGCGTTATTTGGGTTTTGAACAGAGAATGTGTTGCTAAGCAAGGAGATTGCAAGACTGAGTGAAAATATTTAATGATTGATGAAGAAATGTATTTGAGTTGAGAAAGAGGGAAGTGTTAGGAAGAAAAATTAGTAAGGATGTCGAGCAAGGAGGAGCGGGATATAGAGGTATAGACAGGAATTAGTATCACCTAGCAGGGAAGATAGGGGGAAAAGGATAAAGTAGTGAAAATGGTCTCAGATGAATTATAGATACAGGAATTAGAAAAAGTTAAAAGATGAGGATCTCAAAAGTCAGTCAGCTTGTGACCTGCAGTAAACAGGTTCGACTGTCTTCCAGAAGGGGAGGGATCAGAGTGCCAATGCTAATGTTGAGTTTCTAAAGGGAAAGACTGATACATGCTAATATGGAGACTCTATGACAAATTCTTGATGAGAGAGCAGTAAGATAATAATGAAACGAATGAGAGTATGTTTAGTCCAGTGCCAGTGAAAGTGATATCGATCGGAATAGGATAGACTAGAGAGATTTGATTCTACCAAATGTTGATTCAGATTGATGGCATGTGGACAAAGATATAGACATAGAAGGTCAGAAGAATAATAGCAATTATAGGAGATTGAGTCAGAAATTGAAAGCTATGAAGAGAGTGCACCATTTCTGGATTTACCTAGTTAGTGCAGTCAGAATGGGGGAGTAGGGCTTGAGGTGTAAATGAAAGGATTAGAGGAATTTATGTTTTTTCAGAAAATATTTAAGTTTTGGATTTGTGGAGAGAGTTTGCTGGATAGGATCTTTTGCAAGTAATGGAGTTCCACTTGAAAGTCGTTTAAAAGGTGTTGGCTTCTTTCAGCACCAGTTTGGAGACTTCTTTTAGCAAAAAAAACTAGGTAAAGTTGGGAGTGAGTGTGGCTATAATCGGGATAGCAACATAATAGCAATTGGTAAGGTTATAGTGGGTGATATAAATATATAACTATTGTTGTTATCGCAGACCAATAAATAAGAAGATAGCAATAAATATAAGCAGCATTTCGGAACTATCAAATGCTTTACTAGCAAATGCTCATAGCCTTAGACAAATAAAAAAGCATAAGCTTGCATTAGTATACCATAAATGAAGAAGAATCTGACAATTATTTGCATAACTGAGCATGTTGGATTATGAAGAGATTATATGAAGACTCCGTTTTCAGGAATATGAAAAATCTTTTATTCACTTATTTATACCAGCTAGAGGAAAGAAAGTGTGGGTGTGGCGCTTTATATTAAAAGCAATATTCAATCTATATTTAATACTGACTTTAAAAACTAATCAGAAATGAATCGTTATGGGTAGATTAAGATATCCTTATGTTCAATCAACATCATATAGAATAGGGTCATTGATAGACCTCCTGGCCAGAGCGTTCAAAGATAGGACTCAAAATTGTAAAAAGAAATAAATAAAACAGCATGGCACAGTTAAGAAAAAGGTATATCATAATGGGTGATTTTAATTTTCCTGACATTCAATGAGATTCCTTTCTAATACCGACCATAGTAGTTCAGTATTTATAAATTGTTATACTTAGATAAATTCTAAAGCCAGAGGGTCCATGAACCCACAAGACACGATGCACTATGACTTAATATTAACTAACGATGAAAAGATGGTGTGGATGAGGTTAGAGTGAGGAGAATTAGGACTTAGTGACCATAATATATTAGATTTAATTATTTTGTGATATCTGGGCCCAAATTTGCAATTATAAGAAAGATCTTAGATTCACGAACACAGTGATTTACCCAAATTACGAGACATGCCTTAGTATAACTGACTGGGGATTAAAAAAAAGAGTTTGAAAGATTTTAGAAAGGTTTTATCATGTTGGAACATTTTAAGCAAATTTTAAGTGAATATTCAGTCAAGTATGTTTAAAGATAAAACCCATAGGTGGCGAAGAGAAAACACCTGTTGGTGGAAAGAGAGATAAGAGATAAAATTAATCAAAAGCGTAATGTTTTAAAAATATTCAAGGGTAGTAATAGGAGGATGATTTAGAAAATTAGAGGAAAAATAGAACGAAACGTAACCGTCAATAAAGAAAGGCAAAAGAGAGGCAGAAATTAATTTAGCAAGAAATAGTAATAAGAACCAGAAGAAGTTTTTTAAGCTTTTACAAAAACTACTAAAGAGATATGACAATTGGTTCCAATTAAAATGATGAAAAATTTAGTGAGTTCAGATAAGGAGTGGTCAACAATTTCAATGCTTATATTTTGAAATATTTTACTGAGGAAAATTAGATAATAGTTTGGAGACTAATAGTTTCTTGTATCATTAACCAATAAGACTTACAGAATTGAATTACGTAAAACGCATATTAAACGTTTATTAGACCATATGAATCCAAGTAAAGCTGCAGGGTATATATATATGGTAGAAATCTGAAAGAGGGTAGTATCAGCATTGCAAAGCACTGTAAATTTTTAAGCGATCTAACATTTGGTGAGGTACCTGGAAAACAGCATTATGTTGTGCCTATTTATAAGAAAGGTAAGGAAGAAATTTGGAAATTATAGGCCAGTTAGCTTAAACATCTCTGGTTGGAAAGGTCTGGAAAAGTTACTAAAATTCATATGAGAGGAAAGATTTAGAAGGATAACAGTATTGTAGGCTCCCACACGGTTTCAGAAAAGGTATGTCATGTCAGACAAACCTTTAGAATTTATGGAATACAATTACTGACTGCATCGATCCGAGGAAGTGATCCAGTTGATATTGGTAATTAGACTTTAGTAAGCTTTTGATAAGGCTTCCCCACATAAAGGCTGAAGAAGACGCTTATTCAATGTGAAGAATTGGGATATGGTTGGATTAAGAGTGGTTGCGAAATAGAAACAGTGTACAACTAAATGGAATAAATCATCATGGAAATAGTGAAAAGTGGTGTCCCACAGGGTAGGCTGGGCACCTATGTTCCCAATATATATAAATGATTTAGACCAGGGATCTTAAATGCAAGGTTTCTAAGTTGCAGAGATTACTAAAGTGCCAACCTCATTAATAGTGAAGTGCATAAAGATCAAAATGATCTTGATAAAACTTCTTGGGGGCAGATAAATTTTAAAGTAAAATGAATTTAATAGTAAAAAAGTGTAAGTTCTCCACCTAGGTTACTCAAATAAAAATTTTAACTACAAAATATGAATGGGGATTGGCTTGAGTCTGTCGACCAAGAAAAAGATTTTAGGTGTGATATAAGCAGTATTTGAAAGTAGCTAATCAGTGTTTTGAAGCTAGAAATAAACTAATAAGATGCTGGGCATAATATAATCGCAATGTTGTGTGACAAAGAGCAAGGAATAATAATGTAAAACTGATATATAATAGCTATGTATAGTGCATAATAAGTATTGCACCAAGTTTGGCCCCTTGTTTTAAAGAAAAGACTTAATATGCCTAGAGAGAGTGCAACCGTTAAGAGCCAACAAGGATGATTCTGGTTTGAGGTAGAGCTATGCAGGAAGAGGCACGCACGAAGAGTTAGGAAAATGTTTCTGTAGAAAGGCGATTTCTCAGAGGACATGATACAAGTGTCTACACAATATTTACATCTATTGATAATACAGAGACCAACAAATTTTCATAGTAGAGCATGGACAGGAGACCAGGGGGCATAAAGAAAATTAAGAAGAAAGCATGCCATCTTTGATATAAGAAAGTATGCTTCAGTAATAGGGTTGTGAAATTTTGGAATAGTCTGCCTAGAGGAGGTTGTTGAGTGTGACTCAGATTGCAGCCACAACCTTATCCTGCCGGCGCCCATGGTTCGGTATCATATAATATATTGACGAAGCAAAATTGGCGGGTTTTTTATCAGTAGTATTAATGTTAGATGCATGTGTGACCACAGCTTAATTGTTAATGCAGTCAGTATGGGTTAGCATATATTTATATATCATTTAGTATTGACTAAGCCAAATTGGATTGTAATTACAACAATTTGACAAGCCCTGGGGTGTTTGTGGATTTTGATGAGCATGTTTTAGACTTTGGGTTACTGGGATCAGTCTCGATAGGCCATGTTGCTTCTACTGTCTCTATTTTAATGTTCTTAATGTCTTATGAGTCTGTGGTACCAAGGAAAAAGATTTAGGTGGATTAATATGCAGTAATTTGAAAGTTAGCTAATCAGTGTTTGGAAGAGAATAAAGCTAATAAGATGCGGGCATAATAAATCGGCAATGTTATTACAAGAGCAATAGGAAGTAATAAGTAAACTGTTATAATAGCTATGTTAGGCCAGTAATAGATATTGTCACAAGTTTGGGCCCCTTATTTAAAGAAAACTTAGAAATGCTGAGAGAGTGCCTACAAGGATTTTCGGTTTGAGCTTCTGCTTTGCGGGAGACTTCCAGGATTAGGAGATGTTCTTCTTTATTAGGCGATTTCTCAGAGGGGACATGATACAAGTCTACAAAATATACATCATATTGATAATACAGAACCCAATAAATTTTCATATAGAGCATGGACAGTGACCAGGCGCATATGATAATAAGAAAAATAAGAAGAAAACATGCCATCTTAATATAAAAAAGCATGCATCGCAGAGGTGTTAAATTTTGGAATGGTCTGCAACAGGAGTTGAGTTGTGACTCGATTGCAACATTAAGAAAGGGTTGGATATATCATTGGTTGTATCATATAATATATTTAGACAAAGCCAAACTGGAAGTTTTTAATACAGTAGTTACTAATGTTAAACTGCATGCTAGCCTAACCCTAGTTATAATGCATGTGGATGTTTGGTTATCATATATAGCTATATCATTATTTTTGATTAAGCCAAATTGGTGATTTTTAGTTTCCAGTAATTTTGACAACGCCCTAGGGTGCTTTGGGATTTGTATGAGCATGTTGGTGATAGACAGGTGACCGGACAGCTCGTAGGCCTATGTGGCTTCTTACTGTCTCTATATTCCTAATGTCCTACTGCAATCATTACTGCTAACTACTGCTAACCAGTACAGTTTCTGTAAGAGAGTGACTAACACTACTGCTAACTGCTACTGTATCTGCACTACTATTATCACAGCACCTACTAATTGCTACTGTTTCTGCAAGAGAGGGACTAGCACAACTACTACTACTAACCACAACAGTTTCTACATTACGACTAGCACTAATGCTATCCTCTACTATTTTTTCTGCATGAGGAGCCAATATAAGGTTCAACATTGGCTGTGAGCTCTCCTCCACCAGAGGGCTCACTTCCGTGGAGAGTTGGAGTTTAAAGCTCCTGCTTGAGATGATTCTGATGGTCCCATGCAACTTCCTTCTTAGTGCAACTTTTTTGTACCACTCGCATGGGTCCAGAAATTTTTGCTGCGGATGTCGAGTGTCACATGTATTAGTCTGTGACTGGTGTGTATTGTTGGCTCGTGGGGAGTTACTATGTTTCCTGTTTCGACCAGAGGACTGTGGTGATCTGTTTTGTGTAGGCCTCTGAGTCTGATTGCCCAGTGGTGTTCTATGTGTACAGTTAGTTCCGCTGTGTGGACCCTTGCAAAACGGACACACACTACCAGAATTTGTTTGTGTTGTACGTGGAGGAGATCTTTAGGATCTACATTCAGCCCTTACATGCCCCCTCTTTCTGCAATACGAACATATCCCAAGATACCTATGGCATTCATCCATTGTGTGCCCAACATTCTCACAGTAATTGCAACAGAGGTTATTTCTGTTAATGTTCTCTTTATGTTCTGTTAATGTTCTCAATGTGTCTGTGTATTGTTGTGGCTGCGTCGACTAGTGTTTTAGGTATCTCTGTAATACGGACTGTTTGAACTGTTAGTGGATGAGGGATAAGTTTTCTTATTCTGATTAGTGTTATGGTATGTTTTCCCATTGTTGTTAGACTTTTGTCCATTATGATGAATCTCCTGGAAAACATCAGACCAACCTGGAATTAATATGTCTATCGTGATTGTAGAGTCAAGGTCAGTCTTTGATCCATTTTTCGATTATCTCGATCTGAAGTATAATCATTGGTAACTGCTGCTGTAGATTTACCCTTGTTGTAGTCACAATCGAAAGAATCTGCTAAGCTTACTATCTTACTCCAGGGTACACATTCAGTACTATCCTCCTCTACTTGCTTGATGTATTCAGAGAACCGTTTTCCCACATAAGGAGGTAGGCTAAGGAAAAAAGCCATTCGTAGATAATCATGCTCTCTCATCTCTAGACTGTGATATACTTTCTTAACTAGATGTCCCAGATGAAGAGCATACATACTGTCCTGTATGCTGAGTGATAAGCTCTCAGCTAATGCTCATTCTTCTGTTTTTCTTCCTGTTGAAACCAAACCAGCAAAGTTTCCTTTACTGAGCCATAATTTCGGTCATCCTTAAAGATGAGCTGATACAACTGAAGGAATTAACCTTCGAGTTGTCTTCCCAATAGACACAACCATTGATGTGGCGAGTTAGGGTAGTTGAATAAACAGTATTGCTCAAAATCTGCTAGATAACTGACCAGATCCTGGTCAGCTTCATATTTTTGAACTTTCCCGGATCTACCACCTTGACCTTTTGCGAATTCTTCGCTATTTCTGCCAGAAACAATATGGCTTGTGACATCATTAACATGTCATTCTAAAACATCCAACCTTGAAGGAGCAAAGAACTGCGGTGGTACTTGATTATCTGCATTATTGTATGTTACTGGTGGTGGCGGAAAATAAGGTCTGTTGTTAAAATGTCCCGATGGATCTGCTATTCCATGGTGACGATGATCAGGTGCCGAAACTGCTGCAACTGGAATCAGTATTGTTGAAATACAAGAAGGTTCAAAGATATCTTGACTTTGGAAAGGAGAGTTTATCGTCGAAGTTTGAACGTAAGTCACAGCAGTTGGTTGTGTATTAGGGGGTGTTGTGTACATTGTGTAAACTGCATCAGAGGGTGACACTCTGTATACATGTGCTGTCGTGTATGGGTGTATATTATGTTCTGACCGTTATTGGGGAACCTGAAGGAGAGCCAAAATTCGTCAAAGAAAAATCTGTTTCCAAAAGATCTGTTGTACTTGGAACAGTAACGCTGATAACAACCCTAGCGGGCTGTTGTTCCGCTCGCAACAACGCAGTCTCCTCCTTAAGGAACTTAAATTCCTGCGTTAATGTGGCAACAAACTCCTGAAAAGGAGTGTCCATCACAGGTTCTATATGAGAAGGACCTCGAGCTAAAGCTGGGTCTCTGATATCTCATTTCTGTTCTTTCTCTCTCTTTTCCTTTTCCCTGATAAAATTTAACATCTCACTTTGCGTTGGTGGAGGCAACGCATCCAAATCTTCCAGTTCGTCACCCACATTCACCAAACCTTGCGCTCCTGCAGCAACCCTCTCCCCAACATCACCATCATGCTCGCCCCCATTCAAACACTGCAACTCTGAAAATCTGTTAGAAGGCTGCATTATGGTTAGGCAAGAATATTATTTCAAATATATTTCAAATATTTATCAAAATAAGTGTAATGACAAAAAAATGATAAGAAAGAAAAAGAAAGGTAGGTGTTTGCGACAGAGAAGCCAAAATTTGGGTATAACAAGCAGTGTTTAAATTCAGAAATTCAAAAAAAAATTTAGCGTTTGGAATTTTAATTTTTGCTATGTAGAGATCACGAGTTAGCTTGCTCTGGTACTCGTTATCTAACACTACTATGACTATGACTACTGGAATGGTACAGTTGATCTACTGATCTAACTCTATTACTACTACCACTATTCCAAACATTCAAAAATCAGTCATACCTGTTCCTTCAGGAACCGGATCATTCAACATTCTCGTCCCTGTTCGGGCGCCACTAAATTTTAGGTGATGTTGGGGAGAGCGACGAAGCACTCAATGAATCAGTGACCCACATGGGAAAGTTAATGCGCTCCGAACGAAATAACCCGGAAGAAAAAAAAGTCCTCAAACATTCACACTTAAACTCGGAACTAAGATCTGACACTAAGGCTACAACTACATTCAGAAACTAAGAAGGACGGTTATGAATCTATGTTAAAAGGTTAGTCGGTTAGTAACTAAGACTATAAGACTATGGCTCTACTGTTAGTTCGGTTAATATATTATCATTGGCTATTTCTAACGGTAAACGAGTAGTCTTACCAGGGCTAACCAAGTCGAATTAGCAGCAACTTTTTTGACTTTGATTCCTCTCCCTCCTTGAATAATTAATTGAAGCTGCAGAACCCCTCCTTGAATAGTTATAGGAGCTCAATTTACTAGGGGAAACAAAAGTGATTATCTTTAAATTTAAGTTAAGGGAGGGAAACTATTTACTGATGAATGACCTTTCAAGGTCCGGTAAATTCATGGTTTGCATTGAATGGTAATTACAAACTGAACCGTATGTTCGAATTTCTGAATTATTATTTATATAAATAGTGCAAATAATAATGGAACATGAATTAAATGTTTGTGTGTGAATAAGGATGCAAAACCATTTATACTAAACTTGGTTGATGTTTCTTTTGATCCTTGATTGTCCTTGCTTGTGGGTGATGAGTCCTATTGGATCTCAAAATAAGAGGATCTGATAATCTGATATGCAAGAGGCAGGATGGGACAAGGAAGTCCCAGTATAAGCAAAAAGCTATAAAGGTCAGAGCCCCAAAATAGCAATGAGCAGGAATGCTCCCAACATATGAAAAAGATGTCCCAATATATTGAGGCTGCAAGAGAAACCCCAAAATAGCACCTATAAGAGTAGACAAAATATAAATAAGCTCCATAGCTATTAACACAGTGAGTGAAGAGAACATAGTAATAAATTAATATATTACCCTAGGGGATTGAGACTATCCCTCTGCAAGGGTGCTTGTAAGACTCTTGAAGACACACACAGGCCTGATGAATCTGAATCTGATGATAAACAAGAAAGAGTAAGTAGTAAGCCACAACATTCAACAATAGAGCGAATTGCACATCTCTAAAAAGAGAAGAAGCTATAATCCCAATAATAAAAGTTAAAAAATTCTTACTTCCTCAAGTATGCATAATCCTTTTGTCGGCAAAGGCAAGATGTTGATTCGTGTTGGCCCAGTGTAGAAAACAGTCCACACACCAGTGAAAATAAAAATAATCTGAAAATGCATACTATACAATATTTCAGAATGCCTAAAGAACACATGATTAGCAGGATGGGAAAAGTGCATGATTATAAGCACATAAAGAATGCAAATGGAAATAATACATATATAAAAATATATATAATACTAGTGATGTACTTCATAAATATATATTATGATGGAGCTGGAGCCGTTGTGAACAGCAACCCCTACACTGACACTTGTACCTTGCCTTTAAAGGTACCAACTGTCCCTCATATGGCAGTCTTTCACTCTCCGGACTTTGCTCTCTCTATAAGTTCAACACCAGGGGAGGCGGTTGCAAAGATCGTCAGCCACCTTGTCTCAGCCCCCTCTCCTTCTCTGGAACAAATATCCACTGACGCTGTCCAGGGCTCTGATCCGGTATGTGGGGTTGACCCCACTCTTCCAATTGAATCCACTGGTGGGGCACCTCGTATTCCCAACACATTGAGCCACGATCCTATTCCCTCTGTGACTCCTGTTGCCTCTAGATTTCTGAATTCGACATTGGAAGATGTGGATTCCTCCCTGACCTGTAATTTTGGAGACAAATCGGTTGTGGCTGCTTGATCAACATCTATGCCTCCTCAATCTCGTCCCATATCCCTTCTTCGGGACCTTCCCCCTGATTTCAAGACTCTTCTGGGTGGGGACCAGTAGATTCCCCGCACCCTCCGAGATAAGGATGTGCAAACCCCTTCATGATACTCAACCTATCACCATCAGAGGTACCGACAGATCAGTTGAATTGTTATAGCATTTCCCACTATGGCCAAATTCTTACAATGAAATTGATGCAGCCAATATTCTTACCTTGAAGAGTTAGCCTGACTTATTGAAATTCACCATCCAATGGCTATCTGTTTTCAGGAGATGCAGCCTCATGGCCGAATTTTTCGGTGACCTTCAGGATACATTGATCCACTTGTGTCTGCCCATTTTCTCCCTACTGAGAGAGGGGAAGCTGCGATTATCTTCCATAAGTCAGTCCCTTTTACTTCCTACCTCACCAAACTTGCTCACATGCTGTAGCGGCACTTGTCCACTTGAACTCTACTGTGACACTGTGTTTATATCTTGCTCCTAGCTGCTCAAATGTCAAGGCGGACCTTGTCAACCTTTTTGTGCAACTTCCACAACCTCCTCATTTTGGGAGATTTTAACATACAGCATCCGCTATGGGGAGGCAGTCTTATTAATATTATTATTATTATTATTATTATAATTTTTACCATTTTTATTATTATTATTATTATTAGTATTATTAAAAATGTCATTGTGATTGCGGAAAGCAAACACAAACTAATAATAAATTTTCACATCAGTTAAAGCTCTCTTACAGAAGTTACAGTACTGTATATCATTTTTGTAATCTAGACAGTTCATTATTATTATTATTATTATTATTATTATTATTATTATTATTATTATTATTATTATTATTATTTTATTATTATTATTATTATTATTATTATTGTTGATTATTAGTTAATTTTATTAATAATTTTATTTATTTATTATTATATTATTATTATTATTATTATTATTATTATTATTATTATTATTATTGCATCATATTTCAACATTTCATCATTTTAAACATTAAATAAAAGTTATTGATTATGCTAGATATGAATATCAATTAATTGTTTGTAATGATAATATAAAAGATAAAGTACTAATACCTATACCGTATATATTTACCTTGTTTTTCCAGGATGTCGAATATAGCTATTTTTGTTATTGAACCACCGCAAATAAATGTGTCATAAAAGATCAATATAAGCACAAAAGATACCCCTTATAATGCAAGTCAAATCAACCCAGATAAGCAAAAACAAATTATGTATATGGTATATAGATATAAAAGTAAAGAAAGGAAAAGTATGCAATATGCTATGTATGTTATTGCAGAAGATATGTTGTCCGTCCCTTACATATAATTAATAACACCCCATTGTAATAGTAATAATTTAAACTAAGACCAACACATAAAGACTGGTAGTTCCATAACCAAAATAGCGTCCTCTAATAGATGTTCACTACTTGTATAATTTTTGTTTACTCTCAAAAAATAAATAATTCTGTCCCTTTGGTTTAATACTCTTTTAGTTATTTTATGCTGCTATAATGTAATCAATAATATTTTATATAGAAATCAATCAAATGCTGAAATAAGAAAAAGACATAAAAGACTGTCACAGCAAATGCATTGCAATTGCTATCGCAATTGCAATACATATTATTTGACCACACAATACTCTCTTCTTCCTTGTTTCTTCATTTCGCATTACATCTGTGGCGCATCCGTCACTCTCTTTCCCCTCACTTATCCCACTAATGTTATTCCCTTACTCCCTCAAATATTCATATAGTCCTCTTTTATTCCCACTTTCTTTTGTCAGACCATCCACTATCTGGTCTTTTCCACTTATCCAACAAATGCCTTCAATTATTCCTTCTTTTATTAATTCTATTATCACTGCCAGATCTATTTGTAACCTTCTACTTTGCACATTTTTATAAGCTTTAATAGCACTGTCATGAATTACTGTCAGTGTGCCCAACTAATTTCACATACATATCCCCAGTCAATTTTTCCCATAATCTTTTGATATATAATCCCATTTCTAAACCGTCACACATACCCATTGCTTCTGCCTCTAATGGTGATCTCACTACTCTATTTGCTACTTTTGATTTCCAGATATTTGGTACTTTATGTCCCTCATTATCTTCAAAAAAATTTAAAAAATTTAAATTATCACATTTAATAAACTATATCAAAAAACAATTTATGAATAATTGATAAATATAAAGATAAAGACAGTCAAGCTTTCGTGTTCGTATGCAAGACACTTCAATTCTAGTCCCGACGAAGTGTCTCGCATATAAACACGAAAGCTTGACTGTCTGTCTGTTTATCTTTATATTTATTTATTATTCATAAAGTGTTTTTTGATAAAGTTTATTAAATGTGCTAATTAAAATTTTTAAATAAGTTCGTTACCATTACCTCAAGGGCGAAGAAAACTTCAATCTATTATTATTATATATCCTATCTGAGATTCGCCTGTACCTAAACCATTAAAAGATGCATCTGCGAATACCTAAATTGTTATTCTCCCATCTGATTTCCCCAAAACAAGCCGTCTGTCTTCACCCCTTGTTTTTTCCATGATTTTGATTAGCTTTCAGCTTTCGCATATCACTGGTTCTTCCATTCTTCATTCTCTTTCCTAAAACACTAACCTGATAGTTGACTTCTGTCCTTGTTTGCTGTCCTAACCAGTTTAGTTGCCCTACTCCTGATCTATATTATGTTTTTTCCTTCTCATTTAATTCTTTATCCCCAATAAATAGTTTCTTAGTTGGTATTGTTAAGGTTTTCTTATAATTGTTTTGTTCTAACTCTATAGTGTCCCCTGTATCGTTTATTTGTACCCCAATGTATCTAAAATTCTTAAACTCCTGATTACCTACCTTCAATCGTTCTTTTAATTTTGTGATGATTTGTCCTTCAAATTCTAGAGTTCCTCCAAAGCAAATATCGTCAACATGACATACTGGTACCATTATCCCTATTAAGCTATCTTTTTCCTTCCATGTAAATATTGATGGTTCTAGTCTAGTGTACTACATATTCCTTTTAGTTCTAAAATTTCTTTTAAACTGTAGTACTGCACCCTTGCTGCATCCTTTAAACCATAATTTGCTTTCTTTAATTTCACAACCTGTTCGTGTTAGCTTCTGTTGGTAGTTTGATGTAGACTTCTCTTTCCAATTTGTTTCCTTGAAGATATGCTGCTTTAATGTCAATTGATTTACATGTCCAATTATTTTTCTTGATAATTTCTAAAGTTATTTTGAGAGCTTTTGCTGCACATGTTGGTGCTTCATTCCCATCATCATTCCCTTTTTCTTCAAATCCTCTTACAACTAAACGAGCCTTGCAATATTTTTCTCCATTTTTTTTCTTTTCAGTTATTGTCCATCTTCCCTTACTATCTACTTCTTCCATAAATAACATCATTATTCCATTCTTTTATTTCTTTTCTTCAAGCTTTATACCTCCATATCCTACTTTCATAATATATTCTTCTTGTATTTGTTTGTTTCTCAAACTCCTTCAAATTGGTACACTGGTTATTGTACCATCATGCAAGTTTAGTGATGGGTTAAATGCCCGGGCACTTTAAGAATTGGGCAAATGCCTGGGCATTTATCTGGGCTTTTGTCCAATTTGGGCATTTTTTTTTCAAAAAAGGGGGCGCAATTTGTTTATACTTTTATTTATATATATACTATATATATATATTATATATATATTATATATATGTATATAATTATTTCTTATATACTATATTATATAATATTAGTTATATATATATATATATTATAGTATCCATCATCATATCATCCACCTTCCTCTCCTCAGACTGGTGTAAAGTACAGACATGACCAGAACACAGAAAAGTAGCAGTAGAATATGGACCAGCGTCAAAAAGAAGTCCGAGCCTCACCGCTCCTTTATAACTTTTAGGCGAGAAATCACTCCTGAGCTTCAAGGGACAGCGACGGCCTCACTATGGCATCTTTGTCAATGTGGGGTTCATCCTATGGCCCAGGTGGTACAACCATACCGCCTCACAAAATCCCCCCATCATTTCACTCCTATCTATGCAACTTTCTTCTCGCCCTTGCAAACTCACATTTCTCTCCTCCAGGCCTTCCTTTACTGACTCAAATCCACTTTTTCTTTGTCTCCAACCGGTTGATTTCCAGCAACTCACCACTGATACATCCGCTTAACCAACGACTTTCATCCATCCCTTCCATGACCAAACATCTCATCATACTTTTCATTCTATTCTCATTCTTTTTATTCCCACTACAAGCCTCTCTAATACGTTTTATTCCTCATTTTATCATTCTTCTCACCTACAAGCCCTAAGATTATCCATCTGAATATATTGTATATTAGATCTATATCTCTGATTCCAGACTATAGTCTCACTACTATCATTAACATAGGTAACACATACCTCATGTCAAACCCTAGCGCACTCAAGACTTAGTGTGCCTTTACATCCACAACGATTTAATTGCACAGCCACCCTCCTGACATTCACAACTTTTCCTACCACACTCTGCATGACCATTCCTTTTCATCCCAACATATGTCTCTAAAGTATGTAAACTAGACATTTGTTCAGCTGCTCCTATCTAGCATACTTCAACTCGAGGACTATCCTCACTCCAACCATAACCTTTACCTTTACTTCTACCTACAATTTGACTTTCAAACCCCATCCTGTTTACACACCATGCCAAAATCTCTTACCACTCCTCTCAAACTTCAGAATTCGCCACACAAACCAAACTCATCCGCATAATAATAGGTAGGGCACCCTCCACTCTCTTCATTCTCCTAACACCTACCCCTGCTACCACTCCCACTCTTAATTCTTTATCAACCCCATCCATATACAAATTGAATTAACAAGGAGACATAAAACACGTTCCTGCATCACTCCACTATTAATATTAAACTCACTTTTTAACTCCATTTATTCTCTTACACCACATTGGACCATGCTTCACTATTGTCATGCATATATATATATATATATATCTATATATTACTATAGTACTATATAGCTAATCTATTAAAATCTCATACTATTATATTTAATATATATAATAATATATATATATATATTATATATAAAAATATATATATTATATAAAATATAAGGTTAAGCTGAGAATAAGGGGAATCTTGCTAGAATAATGAATAAAGGATGGTGTTTCGTTAACTGATGATGAAAGGAATATCAAGAGAGAGAGTGTGGAGGGACACTTCGAAATCTGCATAAATTGGCAGTAATGAGAGGTGATAGTGAATTGTGTGGGTTTGATGTGCAAGAAAGGAATAGGTATTTGGGATGAGGTCACTAGTAAGGAGAATGTAATGGACAGAGTGAGAAAAGTTAAAGAATGGTAATCTGCAGGTATGATTGAAATATGGTGAATGATCAAGAACGGAGGCGAGATGGTGATTGCTTGGATTGGAAGTTGTGGCAACAGATGATATTTATGGCAGGAGTATAGTCTGAAGGTTGGAGAGAGCAGTAAAGTAAACCTTATATAAGGGTAGGGGAAATAAGGGGTAACTGTAGGATTATAGGGGAATTACTTTATTGAGTGGTGTAGATAAGATATATGCTGGTATTTTAAGGTGAATGAGTGCGTTGAGTGGACTGAGGATTGATTGGTGTAGCAACAAGGTGCGTTTAAGAAGGTATAGAGAGATAGATAGAGATAAAAATCTTGTGCCATGAACAGGGATATCACGTTAAATTAATGTTCTGAGCGAGTGTTAGGTGTGAGAAGATTGATAAAATGGAGAATGTGTATTTGAGGGTTGTGGGTGTGAAGAAAGAGGTAAAATGAGGAAAAAATATAAAGTACTTTGAGATGGTTGGTCATGTGGAAAGGATGGATGATAGTCGGTTGGTTAAGCAGATGTATACGTGGTGAGTGTGCGGGAAATCGACGGCTTGGGAGACCGCAGAAAAGTAGATGAGTCAGTAAAGAGAGGCCCTGGCGGAGATAAATGTGAGTTTTGGCAGAGGGACAAGAAGGTGCAAATAGCAGTGAATGCAGGGTTTGTGAGGGGTACTTAACTGTGGCCACTGAGCCAAGATGAACGCCTATATTGGAATGAGAATTGTCATAGTGAGGGTCCGTTCGTGGTCCTGTGAAGCTTCTAGGTGGATTTTCTGCTGGAAGAGTTCTCAAATTGAAAAGTATAAAGGGTTTCTTTCTTTTTCGACTTGCGTTAAATTCTTCTATTTCTGTTTCCGGTGCATGTTGCGGACCTTACCCCCAGTCTTGGGGAGAGAAGGTAAGAGTGATGATGATGTGATATATAATAAAATACATACATAATAAAATGCTTTAAATGAAATAACTTGGAATTGAATGTTTTTTTATTTATAAATGCAGTCAATAATCCATCCTTTACTGATAATTTTATAAATGCCCAGTTTTTGGGCGGGCATTTATGAAATGGACAAATGCCTGGACAAATGCCCATTTTATAAATGCCTGCCCACTGGGCATTTTCCCAGCGTACATCACTATGCAAGTTTATGGTATTATAGCAGTGGCTCCATTTTTTACTATGTACTTTGGCTGCTCTGCTAACAATCTCTACCCTTTTTTCTTGGCCAATCTCTTTTTCATACATCTTCCATCTTTCTCCTTTCTTTAATCTACTTAAATCTCTCCTTTCTTCCCCGTTATTTTCTTCATCAGTGTCATTGTCTTCTCCTTGTTCACATGCAACAACCCCATAGTTATTGTCATCGTCATCATCATCCTTATCTCTATAGTTGTCACCTTCATCATCACAAACACCATTCTCTTTTCCATTTCTATCTCTTCCCTTTACTTCATAATCTGGTGGATCCAGGTCTTCCTCATTGTCTTCTATATTTTGTCCTTTCTATTTTCCATGCACTCTTTTCTTTTTGTAACCTGATTATGTGCACTCTCTTAGTGTATCTTATCGAACCCCTGTGTTTTACAATCACTGTTTTTCCATCAAGACCAATCACTTTTCCTGGTCCTTTCCATCTCTTATCATTTTCTCTCCTATAATACACCCAATCTCCTATTTTTACTTCTTCAGTTTGAGCATTTCTTGTATTTTTGTTGAAAGCTCTTCATATTTTTTCTTCTGCTTGTAAACTCATCACTTCTTTCCAAGCTCTTCTTCTATATTGTTCTTTCTCTGATATAATCATTTCTTCCCATCCTTCTTCCATGTTTATTCCTTCACTATCTCTTTCTTTTTCTCTTTGCCATCCAAAAACTAAGTTGTTTGCTGTGTACCTCCATTTATTTGGTATTTTATTTCTGCCATAGACTGACCAACATAATCATAAATTTTTGTTATTATATCCATCTTCTTGCAGTTTTCTCATATTTTCCTTTAATAGTCCCACATTCCTTTCATTTTTGCTGTTGCTCCATGGGCTTTCTGCAGCTGTTGCTAATAGCTTTATACCAAAAATTTCACACATCTCTATTGTCTCATTCTGAAATTCTCTCCCATTATCTGATATCTTTGTTGGTGCTCCAAAAATGCTGATCCATCGATCAATTATCATACTTGCTATTTCTGTAGGCTTTTTACCTTCTGTTCACGCTGCCTGTATATATATATATATCCTGTGAGTTCATCCACCATAATCAGAAAACGTCTTCCATCTATTTAACCCATATCGATTGACACTAGTATATTGAAATATTGTGCCTTCTCTAACCCTACAACTGGCCTGCTAGGTGTTCGTTTTTACAAGTTGCATGATTTACATTTTGTTATTATTTCTGTAACAAGTTGGTGAATGTTGTTTGTTACTTTTGTATTGTAATAAAAAAATTCTACCACCCCTTTTCTTTTTTTCTTACTTAGAGTCTAAGATTTTAAAGCAAAATTTGAAGCTCCAAAGTAATTTCACTTTCAACACTATCATTCTATTGATATTCGCCATATGTTAAAGAATTGTTTTTGAAGTAAGTAACAAATGGTTGATTGGCAATATTTGCTCTATATATATAACAAAATTAATGACTAGTGTACTTGAAGTACTGATGGACAATATTTTTTCTAGTCTCCACTCCAATTGAGCACAGGTGCTCTTATCTTTTATTAAGGATTTTCTTCTCTTCTATAAATGTAGAATTATCTGGAGGTACGTCAATAAGAATAATTTCTATTCTCTTAGTAATTAATAATCTTTAATGCAATAAAATGAGACATTAAAATTTTATAATTATAGAACTTAGTTTTCTTTTTTTTTGTTTTAGGAACGGGGTAAGGGCCCCTTGATAGAAATTCAAACTCTAGAAAACACGGGGTAAGGGCCCTTTGATAGAAATTCAAACTCTAGAAAACACGGGGTAAGGGCCCCTTGATAGAAATTCAAACTCTAGAAAACATGGGGTAAGGACCCCTTGATAGAAATTCAAACTCTAGGAAACACGGGGTTAGGACCCCTTGAAGATTGAACAGTCTCCATACATTCCATCGATTTATTAAAAAGCTTTATAACCGATGTGTTCACTGGATATTTAAATGTGAGGTGTAAGACAAACATTGTCCTTTGAATAGTTAGTGTGTAACAAAACCGATTTTCTTATTACTAAATAAAAATAAAAAAATACTATTTACAATAAAAATTGAGGTTCTAAAGAACCACTATAGTGTGTGTTTAAAAACTTAGTACTAAACTGTATTTGTTTTATTTTGTTTTAAAAAGAATACTAGTGATCGCAAAGAGACAATTATTAATATAATTCAATGGTGTATAGCTTATAAATGTCTTAAAAACTTGATTTGAACTATTTGAAAGCCCAAGAATTATCTAATATAAAAACTTTGTTATATTATACTTAAATTTGACAAAACTTATAAAGTTATAATTTATATAATCTAATATATTCACATTGAAATATATTATATTTAAATGTCTATATTCTTAGATTTAGTTTTTTTATTTGAGTGATTGTCAGTGCACTGGTGTGACAGAGATATTCAGTCATTATTTTGTTGTTTGAAAGGATATAAATTTATAGGAAAATATATATATTAAAATTACTGAAAAATAAACAACTTTTAAAATAAGTATCCTACATAAAAAAAAAAATAAAGAAACCTAACCTACGATGAAGTAAAATTAAAGAGTATTTTCAAAAGGTAATAATTAATATCTTAATATATATTGCACATCATCCCATGCTTTTATTTGCTTGTTTTTAATCCCTGTTATATTTCATTTGCATGTACCTGTGTGGCTTTCTATTCTGCTGAGGCTTGGCAAATTTCATGCATGTAAATATCTGTGAAGAGTCGAGGGAGGTTTCTTTTTGATTGTCATGAACGTCAGCTTCTATCGGAAGATGAGTTTTCTTCTAAACTTTTGCATCCAATTTCACTTTAATCGATTCCAGATGAATTCCTCTTTTTCACCACATTAAAATTATGTTATTTCTTTTCACTTTGAGGTTAATACTAAGAAGGAATATACTCCTGACGGGTGACGGGTGACGTGTGTCATTATATTGGTATCAGAGCGTAGTTCCCTTGAAACTACCCTTGGCTCATACCGCTACCCTAGTTACTTTACTTTCCTATTGACTTTTTCTTCACTATCCTTCTTTTCTTCTTGTTCAACTTAACTATTATTAACATCATGGCCGAGACCAAACTTTCTTCGAACAACACAACCCTTTCTATGACCTCAGTGTCACCGCCTGTATATTCAACTTGTTATAATATGAAAGTGCCCACAATATCATATCATCAACCTTCAGTATATTTAACTCCATCTGGAATGAATATTCCAATGTATTCAATCCCTTATTCTGTTTACAATTGTCAGCCTCAAGTTCCGTTAAAGCCACCACCTGGGTTCGAACCACCTCAGGTAATGCCACCTCCACCGAATGACACATGTCGTGCAAATGGGTACAAACATGCACAAGTACCATCCAATCCTAACACCACTAATTTAATGATACAATTACTCCAGTAAAATCAGCAGATATTGAGAGTGCTCACTCAGCTGATGAACACTTTCTTATAGACTCAATGAGAGTTCAAACACCTACTAACCCTACTAATACTTTCACTACGAATGAAAATTATAATATATTGCCTACTACACCAAAAAGACCTACACAACAAATATGGTCTAGAGGTGAAAAACTACTTAAATGCAATTATTGCAAAAGGGAATGGCCATGACATACGCACATGTAAATCCCGTCCTTATTGTCGTTTTTGCGGGAAGCGGGGACATTTACAATCTGAATGCTATGTACAACAGAAAAAATGTCTTCACTGTGAAGAAAAAGGACACATAATCAATAACTGTCTACCTACTGCACATTTTTATTTATTAGTGAACTAAAATCACATCATCATTTCACCCCTATTTTAGTTTATTATAGTATGTATCATCATTCCTGCATGCTTTGTCTATTATGTTATTTAAATTTTCCTTACTACAATGTCCAAATTGTTTATGCAGCTTTAGTATCTTATTTTCGTTGTCTTTTATTGTTTTCCATCCACCACTGTTCGATCCCAAACCATGTGTTATTTACTCGTTTTATTACTGGTAATCTTATATGTCCACCACTATCTATTCTCCCTGTTATTTTACTTTTTAAATACCTCATATCTCAAATATATATTTATTGTTATTTGATAATTTTAATATTCTCTAAGAGATTAGCTAATAGTTTTTTTTCTACCTATCAGCCACAGAATATTCCGTTCATCTATATAATATGTATATTTTCTTCCCTTTAAGCCATGCAGGTATTTCTAATTGTTTCTCCCCCCCCTAAAGTCTGATTCTCCAAATCTATACATTTTATTATGGTAATTTTTTTCCCTATTTTTCATTCAATCTATCTCACTTCTCCTTAAGTTTCTCAATATTTCCTCTAGACATTTTCTACTCATGACTACTATTGCTTCCTGTATCTAATATGGCCTCATTATTTTTACTATTCATTAGATTTTTATTCATCATATTGTAAATCTTTATTAAAAAAATTAAATTTTTGTTCTTTCACCATTCTGTTATTCTCCTCCTTATTCCACCAACATTCTTCTTTATGTCCCCACTTACCACAATTTTTACACATCTTTATATTCATTTCCTCTGTTCTACATACTTCACCTCATGTCCCTTCTGTCCACATTGCATACACTTCTTTTGTTCTTTACAATCTTTTGCATATGTCCTTTTTGATAATGGTTAAAATATTTGAATTCACACTCTTGGTTACTACGCCAACCCTTTACTGTCCTTTCGATTAAACACACACAATTAGTTTACTGTAGCGGATTTTACGTTAAACTAAAAGCCGGAACGAACTGCAATAATTGAAATCAGGAAGGAGTGAGGCTGTCTTCCAAGATAAAGAAAAGGGACGAAAACTAAAAGATAAGACCTTAAATTATTAAAAAAAAATAACCGATCATATAAATATTACCTCCTTTATCTAATTTAATTGTATACACTGTTTCCTGATACACTATAACAATTTAGTATAGTCCCACGATATCCCGACTACCACAATCGTATATCTAAACAGCTACTGAAATTACCATCTGATACATCTTTTTAGTAGAAATACTTCCAACCTTAAAATACCCCTAGTTTTATCATTTATAAATAAATCTTCATAGGTTAAAATTTTGAAAGAAAAATATATATAAATGACTAAATATGCAATAATCAAAAATATAAATTACTAAATACGTAATAATCAAAACGATATATTACAAAATAAAAAGTTAAATATCCGCAAATCAGTGCAAAGTCAGTTTATGTTAATTGTGGTTTTTCAAGAATTGTAAAACACTTAGATTTTATTTAAAAAACTGCTTCAGTATTATGGTTTATGATTTTGACATGACTAAATGTTTTTCATCAAATTTTTATGATGCAATTAAATTTGTTTAAATAGCCAGTATAAAATGTTAACGCTTATCAAAAATATCCTTCAAGTTTCTGTTTTTTTCAGTTAAATTTTCAGTTTCCATTGTAAGTTGTCTTTTTCAATTTTCCAATACATTCCTCACAATTTATATTTAAAGGAATTTTCAGCTTTAGCTGGGTAGTATTTGGGTGGGCGTCATTCAAGTTAGTTTTGTTTTCTATCTTGAAAAATATATCAATATCCTAGAACTCTCTATAGCAAGTTACATCCACCACATAAAGAATCTTCCGGTTCCGTTCCAGTTCCAACAAACTCCCAATTCCAAGAAGATCCAACAAACCAACTCCAGACAGACAAAGAAAAATCCAGGCTCAGGAAAAAAACTGAAAAAGATACAAAACAAAACAACAAACAATTAACATATAATGAAAAGAAAAAAATTATGAAAATAATAAAATTAAATAATTATTAATAATAGCGTTCACGAAATTTCTTTAAAAAAAATTTTTGACGAAAAATGGGTATTGACTTAATGATTGAAAATGTAGCAAATTCTAATACAAATAATAATAATAATAATGAATAATATTTCAAGGATGTAATAACAATCTGGCCCAATGAAATTGGAAAATGTAGACTTAAGGACTCATTAAAGCAATAAAGCAAGGATCAAATAAATAAACCTAAAAAAGTGAGAATTATTGACTTCTTAAATAATATTGAATCACAGGAAATTAAATGAATTAATTACAATAACCAAAAAACTTAATACTACCTGGCCAATGATAGTAGCCAGTTTTTTTCAGTTAATTCCAGATCCAACTTCCAATTAAACTACTGAACCCTTTCACCTTTTTTTCGGTACCCAGTACCAATACTTCAGATCTATAACGAAACAATGAAACAGTAAACTACTACTAATAAAAAGGGATAATAGCAAGATAGCAATAAAAATAAAAATAATATTAATCCATGAATTTAATTAACCATTAAAATAATTACGACAAACAATAATTACCCTTACCCTTGAAAAATTAGAGAATAATTCCACATCTATCAAAATCCCTTGAAACGTCAACATCCAGTCCACCAATACTCAATTTTTGAAATTATCCACTATTCATCGATTAAATAATTCATAAATAATTCAAAATCAAATCCAAATCAAAAATTCAAAAAATGCAAATTCAAAAAAAATAATAAATCCAATAACTTTACTGAAAAACAAGATAACAAATTACTTTAATTGAAAATTAAATTTATTTTTAATAAGAAATGATATTTAAATTATTAATTTCCCCCCTTTTTATTTTTTAGAAATCACACCCATATAACACTTTTATAAGACTGCACATCCAAGATATCCTTGTTGGTGGACGTTCATACAATTCTCAGGTTCATCATCTCGTCTTCACCATTCATCCTGTACCAAAAACAGACAAAATAAAAATTATGAGACGACAACAAAAAAAACTAAACTGAACTACCACAATACCATTTCACTTCCTCTTTTGTTTCTTCCATACTTCTTTTTGATATTGCTCCCATAGTTTTATCTTCATAGTCTTTTCATCGCCACTACCCATTGTTATTGATAGCAGAGTTGCGCACTGATTACCCTAGATATGAATATCAATCAATTGTTTGTAATGATAATATAAAAGATTAAGTATAATATATATATTGATCTTGTTTTTCCAGGAGGTCGAATATAGCTCTATTTTTGTTATTGAACCAACACAAATAAATGTGTCATTAAAGATTAATATAAGCACAAAAGATACCCTTTATAATGCAAGTAAAATCAACCCAGATAAGCAAAAACGATACATGACAATATAAAATCCTGTGTTTAAGAATAGATGGAGAAGTAAAGAAGGAAAAAGTAACTCAGATCAGCAGAGTTGTAATGGTGGTGAAGTCTTGAGCCTAAATTGAGCTGTGTAATTAAGAAGCTTGGATGGTAATAGTTATTTATCTTGACTAGTGAACGCCACCTACATATATGACTGTACATGTACGAACCTAATATTTGCGTCCTCCCTAATAGAGTGTTCGACTCCTCTTGCTATGAACTTTTGTGGTTACTCCCAACGAGGAGTAAATAATTGTCCCTTGACCACACAATCTGAGAGTTCACACTTTCTGGAAAGTCAGTCCGGGAAAAAAAACCAGTCAGAAAGGAAACGTTTTAAGATGTATGCTCAAAGTCAAGGAAATTTTAAAATTTCAAAACAATGAGAATTAGATACATGGACCAAGTTACATATTTTGGGTATATAGGTAATCTCTCTATTGTATAATTGTGGAATAAGAGAGTATTTGATAAGTGACTGATTCTGAAACGGATGGCCGAGGAACGACATTCTATAAATCTATAAACGTCTATAACCTAGTGTTCTTTCTATTTTTAAGTTCCCTAATTAACCCTACTCTTCTTTCTGTTATGTCCATAGCGGTTGTTCAAGTTCATCTTACTCGTATTTGAAGTGATTAGGTAATACCTGGATGTGATTATGAATACTTTTTATTTAATGACTTAATTTGTATGTGTGTGTGTCTTTTTTATTATAGAAATGAGAAAAAAGAAAATAATTGAAGAGGAAATGATTTTAATTACTAGGTATGTACCTGTCAATAATTATGAAGACACACCACTGCGAACTGGGAAGATCTCAAGAAAGAGATAAAGAAACCTATGTCCCGTTTAGGCTGTAACAATATTTCTAGACCAGGAGATTTAATCTAAAAAATAAGAATTAGTAAAATATGGCCTAGAATTAAGAACGGGTCTTGAGATGGCCTAGAGAAATAAATATGAACCTTAAAATAAAGACCATAAAATAAAGATTCCAATTGAAAAGAAGTTGGCCTAAAAGAGACCTATAGAAAACGGTTCTTTTGGGAAGTTCTGACATCACCCTGAACCTACATAAAAACCCTGACTACCGGATTCACAGGAATTCGATTTATGAAGTTGAATGGGAAGTTATTACTTTTATTTAAAGCATTTTAATAGTGTTATTTCTATCAAGTCCAAATTTTTTTGTGAAGGGGAAATGTTACCAAGTTAGAAAAATCTAGCCTAAAATAATATATGTCAAGAGGGTCTTATTTGTCCTGAAACGTCAACAGGCGGAATGGTGTTTTTCCAGCAGTAGGTGCTGTAAGTATAGGAATATGAAATCCATATTATTGTTCATTATATTTCAGCTAGGTAATTCCAAGTTAAAACTAGTAATAATAATGATAAACCGTATTCATAACCTTCAATTAATTAAACCAAATAATATTAAATATGAAATTATTATAATTATTTTTATTATATTAGACTATATTAACTCCAACGAGAGAGTAGTTGTGAGTTCATTCGAATATAAACCTGAATGTGGTAACGAATAGAAATTAAGAATAAGACTACCCCATAGCAAACCCAACAAATTTAGTACAGAGAAAACTGTCCATCTTCCAACAACCTCATCCCTGTTCTAGTTCAAGCCTCCTCTGACCTCCAAATGTGACAGATATGCTCATTTTTCTTATATGTACAACTCTATTTGTAAAGTAAAAATTCTAGACAATCATCTGTTTTCCAGCATTTCTTTAATCATTCACTTGGAATATGTCGACCTTTGATTTAGGTCTGGTAAGTGCTTTCCGCAACTCAAGTGGATTCATGTACATCTTTTAACTTCTCATATTTTCCCATGAGCAGGTTGTATGACAAATTTACTCAGCTCTCTCTCTCTCTTTCCTCTCTCATCCTCTCTCTCTTTCTCTCTTCTCTCTCTCTCATCTCTCTCTCACACATCTCTCTCCTCCCGGTCATCCCTCTCTCTTTCCTCTCTCGTCTTCTATCATCCATCACTATATAATGTTCTCTCCTTCTCTCTCTCTCTCTCTCTCTTCTCTCTCTCTCTCTCTCTCCTCTCTCTCTCTCTCTCTCTCCTCTCTCTCTCTCTCTCTCTCTCTCTCCTCTCTCTCTCTATCATCTCTCTCACATGTCTCTATCTCTCATCATCTCTCTCTCACTCTCCTCTCGTCACATCTCTATCAATCTTTTCCTCAGTCTCTCTGCTCATCATCTCTCTCTCTGCTCTCTCTTCTCCTCTCCTCACTCTCTCTCTCTACCTCAAATTCTTCCTCGTCATCTACAAATAAAAGCAACTTCTCCTGGCTCTTCCGCGTCAGCCTTTCTCTCCTTCTCTCTCTCCTCTCTCCTCACGTCTCTCTCTTTGGACTCTTCAAAACACCTCTTCTCTCCTCTTTCCCTCTCTCTTCTCTGTTTTCTTTCTCTCTCTCATGGTCGCCGCAAAGTCTTGATCTCTCAATCTGATTCCGCCGGAAAACTTTTCTTCTCTAGAACCTTTCCGGTCCTGCCAGCTCGCTCTCTCCTCCTCGCGCTCTCGTACCTTCATCTTGTTTGGCATCGTTCTCGAAATATCCGTCTTCTACCGGTCTCTCTCCAAACAGTCCATCTCATCTGGACCGAACATTTTCAAAGTTCGAATTTTAGTCACTGATGCTCATAGTGGAATTTAAAAACCGTTAGACGGAGATTCAAATTCATTTGTCCGTTGAGCGAGATTCTCATTGGGGGATGGCACAATGTGTGACACCTTTAGAGGGATTTGGCACTGTTTTCAATGAAAACACACCATCTATTTTGCAATGCACAAAGCACCGCAGTGCACCACGCACCGCACTGAATTAATAAACTTACTAAGTGCAACATCTCTTGACACCCTTTTCCAAACAGCATCTCATGATTTTTTGTTGTGCTTGAGAGAACGGGCATCACACAAATGCTTATGCTGCTCCTCCAGCAGACAGAATTGCTCTTCGGGCCATTACGAGTTCATAGATAGCACTGCAGCCCATTATGAGAGCTCCCAATGCTCCGCAAACTAAAACGATCCATCCTTGAAGGAATCGTATCTTAATGTATCAATAAGGGCCGAGTACTAATCTGCTCAGTTCAAAGTACTCTATGACTGAAGTTATATATATATATATATATATATTTTAGTGGTAGATTGGTAATTATATAGTAATATGCAATCCATATTTTAGTGGTTCAGTTAATATTAAATTATATGGTAATAAAAGTGCACTATGACTTACCTGCATTGGTTTTGATTGAACTTTGACCAATTCCATACTCCTTGATAGAACTCCTTATTTTTCTTTCTTTAATACATGTGTCTGTATGTCTATGATTATAGTACCTGTTACTTTCTTTAATACATGTGTCTGTATGTCTATGATTATAGTACCTGTTACTAATATATTTTATTTCTCTTTTTCCAGAATTGCTATGAGATGGATCGTTACCTGAAGGATGAACCCCGGGGGAAAGGAGGCGGGCCCAGAAAATTGTCTGGGTGTGACTCTGAAGTGCCTTGGTTGGCCCTCTTCGACGAGAATCAATCAGTGCCACGTAAACAAAATAGAAAACTCCTTCATCAAGCACGCTCGACGATGCTCAGTGTCAAACTAGAGCCCTTAGACACTAATTCTATGGAAATCAAATGTGAACCTGAAGAGGAGTTCCCAGTTTATATCAAGGAGGAACCCCTTGACGAATACCTTGACACGAACTACGAAGATTACGAGGTCGACCTCGATACCAGAGAGGTAAAGAATGAATATTTCGAACTAGAGGACAGATTAGGAGGGCATGACGATCTCTGTGGGTCCGAAAGGTCGTTGGACTCTGTATCTCTGACCTCTTCTTCTTCAGCTTCCTCACTAGCGTCCTTAGACTGCGAAATCGAGAACGGACGCCTCGTAGTCAGTAGGTCAGAGCGCCGAAGTTACAACAGCAAAGGGAGCATAGGGGAGGAAAGAGGGCGAGCTATCATATCATGGCCATCTTCACATCAAGGGTCCCCAGTGGCTGAAGCCCTAGTGGATCATCCAGGTGGTCGACCCACTGCTGCTGGAATATTAGGGGCAACCAAATTCCTTACAGCAAAGTCAACACCCAATATTGCCACCCTCACCCCACCTTCTTCACCGGAAACCTCTCCATTGTCTCACACCACTACACATCCGACACACACCTATCTCAAGCTCTCCCCCCGTTCACAAGTGCCAAAAATTATTTCTTTCGCTGCGTTACCACTCAAAACTAATAGTAATAGTAATAGCAGTAGTAGTAATAGTAATAGCAGTAGTAGTTTAATATCAAATGGTGGAGGAAATGGCGGAGGATCAAGTCCGGCACTTAACATTCGAAGCATAGGGGTATCATCTCCCCGTGCCACTGATGCCTCCCCCGATGCCAAAAGAAGGATTCACAAATGCCTCTTTCCCGGATGCAAAAAAGTTTATACCAAATCTTCCCACCTCAAAGCTCATCAGAGAACCCACACCGGTAAGTTTTAGTATTGTATTTGTATGTGTGGTTGGCTGACTGGATGACTCAGTGGACGTAGTACTCAGTAAAATATAATTTTTAAAGTTTTTAATATAATGTAATGGGATATATTTTTCTTTAAGTAAAGTATTCTTTAATAATTATCTTTGGAAATAATTTTTTTTTATGTAATTCAATAAGGTCTTTCAATGTATGCGTTTGATTGACTCATTGGTTAGACAAAAAAAAAATAATTACTTCAAATGCGAATGCAATTGATGAAATACTCATTTACTTAGAATTGAGAGAATTAATATAATCCGAGTTTTTATTAATTTATGATATAAATGATAATATAAAATTATTAGAAGGCTAAGTAGGCGGGTCATCATTGACGTTCATAAAGTTGATCACATTTTAATCTTGGTCACGCATGCGCGAAAACGCTTAGCTTTTTTTTTTTACAGAAGTTCACTTATTAGATGGAAGATATAAGCTAAGTTCACTGCTTCCTCCTTCGCTATGATTTATATGTTTGGGTGTAATTTGTTTATTTGTTGTAGTGTGTTCATTTAATTTTTATTAAAAATTACCAAATCTCTCTCTCTCTCATCTCCTCTCTCTCTCTCTCGTATATTATTAGTAGTATTAATATAATCTTTATTTATCTTAGTACTTTATATATAATTTATATCTATATTACCATAATTATAATATAATATTATATATATATATATTATTTATATATTATAATATACTTAATACAGTATGTATATATTTATAATTATATTAGTATAAAATATTATATATATCAGTATATATCAGTCTATATCTATATATTAATAATATATGATATATTATTATATATAATATATATATTATATACTTTATAAATAATTTTTAATATATATATATAGTATTAATATATTATTAATGGTTCCTCTTTAAGTGTATGAGTTAGCTGATTATTTTTTAACACGGGATGTTAAATGTTTGACAGCTATTGAAAGTTTATTCGACACATCTTTCTCTTTTTCGTTCTTCCAAAACTTTGTGCAAGAAAAAAATTGAAACTCTAACGCTTAATAGTAAAGAGTGTGACATCACATCGAATTATGCAAAATCATTCTAAAAGCACACACACCCAAAGACAAAAAAAAAAACCTAGGAATATGTATTGATATTTCCAGCAAACGCGTGTGGAAACCAAGTGACAAGAAGAATTTAGTTAATTAAATAAACTATTTTTTGTGTTGGCCGTGTGTTCTTAATATTTTAACTAAAGACGAAACAAGATTGCGTCACAAAAATGCGTATTATGGAGTAATAATCCGAACGAACTACTGCGCAATCACTGGCCGTTAAAAACATTGAAAAGTCACAGTCACAAATTTTTTACGTGAATTATACACTCTACAGTTAATTCACAGTTCTTTCCAGTGCTGGGAAACAACACATGATATGGTGCGACAATAATATACTATAATATATATATATATTATAATATATATATCTTTATATATATATATATATTATAATATCATATTATATATATATAAATATTTATTATAGCTATATAATTAACTATATAAATATATATAATTATATATATTATATTATATTATCCTGATTATAAAATATAATTACTAATATATATATATAAATATATATATTTAAAATAAATTTTCATTAGTATACGAATATATTATAAGTATAATATATATATTATATATATTATTTTAGATATTAAATATATATCATACTAATATATTATATATAATATATAAAATACTCATATACCTATAAGACATATACTGAACCTAAGACACTATAGAATATAATAGATCAATTTCAATTCTCCATATATAGAACACACCCCAACCAACATAACACAATAGCTATGACAAGCCCAACCGTACCCCAAACATTTCCTTGTAAGCATAAGAATATAAGCCTAAACAGCAACTTAAAATTTAAAATATTTGGAGATATGTCAATTATTATTATTTTATTCATAAGTATTCATTATTTATTATAATTATTCATTATTTATATATTTTATTATTATTATTTTTTTTTATATAATTATTATTAATATACATTATTTTATTATATTATATATTATTATTGATTATTTATGATCATTATTATTCATTATTATTGATTATTATTATTATTATTTAATTATCTATTTTATCTATTATTTTATTGATGTATTCATTTTATTATTTATTATACTTATTATTATTATTCCCATTCTCTAACATCTATATATTAATTCCATTCATATATCGTATCCTTTCTATGCATACTTAATATTCATTTTCTCTATTCAATAATACAAATATCCAATTAACCGCGATTTAATAATTTAAAAAGTGGGTCGATCGTATCTGGAAATTCAATTATTAAAATTAAGGTGGGTCCCTATCAAGAGACACAAGAAAAAGTGGAGTTTTTAATTGGGGGAAAGGGTCTTTAAGACTGGTCAAAAATGGGGGAGATTTGTGATGATAATGAAAAGAAATACAGCTGTTTCATTCCTTTTTTTGTCATTTCTACTTTGTACTAAATTACTATATGTATTATTATTAATTATTATATTATTCATTATTTATATATTATTGATTATTTATTATTTTTATTATAAATGATTATGCTATTAATTATTATATTATTATTTTTATTTATTATTATTATCTATTCACTTACATGTTGTTTTAATAATTTCTATTTCGATTGATATTTTTGAACATATAATTGTGTAACATTCCATCTGTGTGTGTGTTTGTGTGTGTGCAGGTGTTTGTGTATGTGTATATACATGTGTGTGAGTTAGCGCGCGAATGTTGAGATAAAATGATTCTTTTCTAATTACTCATAGCCAAAAAGAGGAATTAGACGCTACCGACCTTCGACCAGTATACAAATCATGTATATGAAAATATCTTCCTTGCAAACCTCAAATCTAATTCAGGGTCGGACAAACGACATCCGTTTCAAAGAAAATATTCTGACCAAGAAAAATAAATTTTATTCTGTTTCTCTACAATTATAGGGAGCTTGATGAATCCTATTTGGAAATTATGAAAATGTAAGAAGTAAAGTTTATGGTTAGAACTTAGAATAAATATATATTCCGTGTATTTCTCTGTTTTTTAAACAATAAATACTATTTAAAGACATGGTTATATAGCGGACAACAATCAAAAGTTATACTATCAGAAATTAACAAAAGGGTATACAGTAGACAATTAATTTATCAAATGAGCAAGACATGAACGAAAACAAATCTTCCCCCTAAGCACTAAATTAAAGGATACGTTTTTACTAGACTTTGCACTTTTCCTCAAAGAATTTGATATACCCCGCTCCACTAGCAGGTTTACATTTTAAATGTAGAGGTCACCTCCTTGTTGCGTTCATACGAAGTATCGTCATACTTTTCGGTTTCACACTGGGTATTACTAGTATATATATATATATATTATATATATATTATGATATATATACCTATATAGTTGATATATATACCTTATAGTATTATATCAGCTATACTATGATATCATATAGCTAGTTCTATTAAGTATATTATATATATATATAGCTAGTATATATATATATATAATATATATATATATCTGATATAGTAACTATATACCTGACTTTGCGCAGGGTTACAGAAAGCACTATAACGTCAATGACACTAATAAACATTAAAACTTTTGTTACTAATACCTCTTCCACCTCAAATAAAATAAAATAGATCAATATTTACATAAAATAAGTAAATAATAAAAAATAACATTAAAAATGATATAGAATAATAATTAAATAAAAAAATGAATAAAAAATGAATGAATAACAAAAGTAATAATAATTGAATAATATAATAATCAATAGTAATAAATATTAATATAATAATAAAATAGTAATATAATAAAATGCATAACATAAAACACAATTAACAACAGCTAATAAGCCTACTAAGTAAGCTCTGATTGATTGCACTTTAAACTAAATTCTTAGATTCCAAAAGTGCTGTTCTCTCTTTTTAATAATAAACTCTTGAATTAGCCTAATAGAAGATGTGTTTTTACTAATGTAAGAATATTATTAGTTTTCTATCCAATTCCTTTCAAATAGATAAATAGTGATATATAGTGCGGTTATATATAATATCTTAGCGCAAGCTATCAAAGTCTGCATATCCTAACCTAATCAAACTACAATAGATTATTAGCTGCTCTACTATGATGACAGAATGTGGTCGTGGTCGCATACTCGATCTGGATACGCTCGGCATTATATATATGTAGTGTGGTGTAGTGTGGTGTATATATATTATAGCACTCTCAGTTTTGTGTATAGCTTCAATCTAAGTTTCTCGATTGATGAGAGTTGAGAGACTCCTCTCTCTTTCTAAAGTATCAACCGCTTCAAATGAATTGATTTTTTAGACTATATCTAGAATAGCGGACAATTGTTCTAATTTATCTAGAATAGTCTGAAAAAATCAGTCTGAAGCGGTTTCGATACCTTTAGAAAATTGCGAAAAGCTTGTTAAATTCCATTATTAATTTTTTATTATATATTATTATTATTATTATTATTATTATTCATTATTATTAGTCATTATTATTATTTCTTATTCTCATTATTTTATTTATATGTATTATTAATTATTAATAATAATGATAATAATAATAATATATATATATAATAATATAATAATTCTAATAATTAATATATAACAATAGTATAATATATATATAATACAGTATGAATATATATATATAATATAATATAATAATATATCATAAATAATAATAATATATAATATAATAATAAATAATATAATAATAAATTAATAATGATATAACATAATATATAATAAATAAATGAATACAATAAATAATATAATAATAATCATTAATAATTTAATCATATAAATGAATAAATATATAATTAATATAAATAATAATAATAATAAATATAATTACATAATTAATAAGGTAAATAATATAAATATAAATAAATAATTAATTAATAATAAAATACGACACAATAATAATATATATAATCAATAATAATATAAATCTAATAATTTAATTATATAATGATAATTTATATAGTTTTAAAACTGGTCATTTTCTTTTTCTTCAGAATGAATAATTACTGAGTATGACGAGATATTAAATTTATTATCTTTATCTATACCATTGTTCCACAAGATGAGAAGGTGGCACAGTCGGTAAAAAACATGTTTGTTAGCACGACAGAGATGTGTAGTGATATTGGGAGCGTACAAATATTATTAGTACTAGACAACAATAATGTATAATATTTGCGCAGAGCGCAAGGAAAATATAAAAACAATTATTTGGATTCCATAAAGAAAAAAAAAAGAGAATGGCTAAGTGGCAAATATATTCATGTCAAAAAATATTCTATAGACTCTTTTTTGACAGGGGAGGGGAGAGGTTCCTGAGGTCCTGACTTCGTCAAGGTCAATTTCATAATTAAAGAAGAAAAAATAATAAAATCAAAAATCTCTTCCTTTATGTATAGGGTATCTCCTATAGGTCCTTATCGTAAGGCTCCTCCAATCGAATATGTGTTTGTAAATTGTTTGAAGAAGAAGAAGACAGAGCAGAAACAACAAAGACCGCGCCCCGTAAAGCCACAAGCAGAAAAGCCGAGCAAGAAAAACACCGAAGAAAGAGAAGAGAAGAAGAAGAAAAGAAGAAAGAAGTGAAGAGAGCAGATGAGAATAGAAGCAAAGCAAGAGAAGAAGCAAAGAAAGAAGAAGAAGAAGAAGAGATGGAACGAAGGAACGAAGAAGAAGAAGAAGAAGAAGAAGATACAGAGCAAGAGAAGAAGAAGAAGAAGAAAACAAGAAAGAAGAAGCAGAAGAGAGAAGAAGAGGAAGAGAAGAAGAAGGAGGAAAAAAAGAATCTGATAAGAACAGAAGGAGGAGAGAGAATAGAGAAGAAAGCGGAAAAAGAAAGAGAGAAGAGAGAAGAGGTGATGAGAGAGACAGAAAGACGAAAGAAGAAAAGAAAGAAAAAGAGAGAAAGAAAGAAAAGAAGAAGAAGAAGCAGAAAGAAGAAGAAGAAGAAGAAGGAAGCAAGAAGAGGAAGAGAGAGAAAGAGAAGAGAGAAAAGGAAAAAAAGGTAATACAAAATTCTTATCTTCCAATACATGTCCAGGTTTTTAGCTCCACTAAATTTAAATCTCAAGTTTAACCGTAATCCTATTCACCCTTACAGTACCAAAACTTATAAACACAACTTACCCTCATACTTTCTTTTTCCATTTCTTAATCTTTTTGTAAATCTCTCTCACTCCTATCAAGCATCTTCCAAAATTATCTCCATTTCTGAACTTGAAAAAGGTTGTCAGTTCTAATAT